>CM036616.1:86002697-86145631 GCA_020745705.1 Hemiprocne comata | reverse complement strand
TTCAACGTGCTCTGGAAAGTGTCTCAATATGAGCTCAGTCCTTGCTGGCTGGCTGCCTTGCCCCTACTGTGCCCTGCTCCCCATCCTTGGAAACGGCTGGTGTTCCTTTGAACATCATTATATCTACATCTCAAGGCTACCCTGTCCCAAGGGAGAACAGGTTTCCAATTAAAAGGTAGAGATCAGCGTGGGAACAGTACTTCAGCCAGAATGATTTGTTACCTATCTCTTCAGAGATTAAATCACTCTGATATTTAACACTACTTTAAAGGCAGAATGATTCCTGAATAAACAGAAGAACTGTCGATGCATAGGTGCCTATCAGAGGGGAAGACCAACTTGGCCACTTTTCTCTTCATGTTCAAAATGCTCCTGCTCTAAATACTCCATATAGGTCAAGACGATGTGGGATGGCCGTGAGTCTGGCCTCTGCAGTTCTGCACTGCCAAACAGTCATGATGGCACCCTCTGCAACAGGGCTAGACTTTCTTGCTTTCTCTTGCCCTTGGAGGAAGTAAAACCTTCAGCAAGCACAAGTCTTGTATATTGGTGCAGACAAGGGCTGGAGTAGAGATGCACCATGTGTGTGACCCTACAGCTTTCTGTAAACCAGCCCTGCATTCAACTCACACAGGGAAAGCCACGCTGCTCTCATTAGTTATTGCTACAATGGAAACATGATGAGCAGATTTCTCGGGGGGGGATTATTTAAGGCTATTGCAGAAACACTTCCTATTGAACAGCTAACGCTGAAATATGCTTGTTTTTCTGAAAGTGTGTCTGCTTAGCCATGGAACTTACATTCAACAGGAGACATTTATGCTGTCATAACATTCAACTCCACTCATATTACCTCTTCATTAACAGTGCAACATTTAGCAGCTATTAGAAGAGCCATCCTCAAGAGTTCTAGATTCCAGTGGAACTCACAGGCAGACTGCCTGCAGGTACTACACTGCAACAGTTTAAGATCAGAGATCACAGAATCGTAGGGGTTGGAATGGACCCCAAAAGATCATCTAGTCCAACCCCCCCGCCAGAGCAGGGTCACGTAGAGCACATCACACAGGAACGTGTGCAGGCGGGTTTTGAATGTCTCCAGCGAAGGAGACTCCACAACCTCTCTGGGCAGCCTGTTCCAGTGCTCTGTCACTCCCCCACAGTAAAGAAGTTTTTTCTGATGTTTATGTGTTCCAGTTTGCACCCATTGCCCCTTGTCCTATCACTGGACATCACTGAGAAGAGCCTGGCTCCATCATCCTGACACTCGCCCTTAACATACTTCTAAACATTGATGAGGTCGCCCCTCAGTCTCCTCTTCTCCAAGATAAAGAGACCCAGCTCCCTCAGCCTTTCCTCATAGGGAGATGTTCCACTCCATTAATCACCTTTGTGGCTCTGTGCTGGACTCTTTCAAGCAGGTCCCTGTCCCTCTTGAACTGAGAGGCCCAGAACTGGACACACAAGATGCGGCCTCACCAAGGCAGAATAGAGGGGGAGGAGAACCTCTCTTGACCTACTAACCAAACCCTTTCTAATGCACCCCAGGATGCCACTGGCCTTCTTGGCTACAAGGGCACATTGCTGGCTCATGGTCATCCTCCTGTCCACCAGGACCCCCAGGTCCCTTTCCCTACACTGCTCTCCAGCAGGTCAGCCCCCAACCTGTACTGGTACATGGGGTTTTTCTTCCCCAGATGCAAGACTCTACACTTGCCCTTGTTGAATTTCATCAAGTTTCTCCCTGCCCAACTCTCCAGCCTGTCCAGATCTCGCTGAACAGCCTTGTGGTGTGTCAGCCACTCCTCCCAGTTTAGTGTCATCAGCAAACTTGCTGAGGGCACACTCTGTTCCCTCATCCAGGTCGTTGATGAAAATATTGAACAGTACCAGTCCCAGCACCGACCCCTGAGGGACTCCACTAGTCACAGACCTCCAACTAGATTCTGTCCCATTGACCACAACTCTCTGCCTTCTTCCTTTCAACCAGTTCATCATCCACCTCACTACCTGATCATCAAGACCACACTTCCTCAGTTTATCTATGAGGATGCTGTGGGAGACAGTGTCAAATGCTTTACTAAAATCAAGATAAACCACATCTACCACCCCACCATTGTCTATCCACCTAGTTACTTCCTCAGAAAAGGCTATAAGGTTGGTCAAACATGACTCCCAAGAGATGCAGTCTGAAGTAACAAAACTAGTATCATCTTTGACTCCTTCATGCTTCTAGGGGAAAAGCATTTGCAAGCACACCATGCTGATCTGTCTACATGGTATAGTTAAAACATTTTCCATGCTTTAAACGAATCTTTGCAAATTCTTTCTTACCTTACAACAGATGTACTATTTGATTGTACAAGATACTAGATAATTTAATTCTTTAAAGCAAATGGTAAAACAGATAGATCATTTCTCTTCCTAAATTTTACTAAATAAAAGACTGGTTTTCATACAGAAAGAATAGCTAGTCACATACTTGGATATGTATCAGTGCAAGTGTGGGTGTGCTAAACCAACATCAGTCTTCTCTGTTTGACAAAATGTTAGTCAAAAAACCCCTTAGTCCTAGAACATCCATCATTAAATTGCTACATTCATAGTCAAGAAGTAACAGGTCCACACGAATGAAATAATGCCATTTCAGAAGTACAAAGGTGTTCATAACATACCAGAGCTGATAGTCAAGTATGGCATGAAATTATCTTTATTACACAAAAGTGTAATTTAGTGCTTTAGTTATTTGGATGATTTCCAGACCATGATTCTGTAAGCCTGCAGAATTTCGTAGCTGATAGCTTCAATTGCCACCTTTAATGCAGTAAAATACTATTATAATGTTTTTTAAAAATTCAACATCTACGAAGACAATCTATTGTGGTTTGTTCTTTTTTTAAAAAAGAAGTGTTGGCTTCCAGAAGTCTGATTCCAGTATCTGTCACAGGTAATGATTGTGATTTTATTAGCTACACTAGAAATATCCTCAGATACTGCATTTTGTAGCTTCTTCACTGCATTAAGAAATATTTTGCATCTCTGTGTCTTAAATAACTGTTTCACCTGGCATGATTTGTAATGTCTGCTTTAGCTGCAAAGCCAACCACAGGGCACTTTACTGTTACGAGACAGACGTGTGCCCAGAAGTCAAGATTCTGACACTTCACAAGCAACATGAATATGGTCATCACAGGATTTAAGAACACCTTCCGTCCTACCCGCCAATGTTAACATGGCATTTTCCAAGATCAGACTGTTCAGGTTTATCCATATTGAGCTTTGAATCATAGAATCATAGAATCATAGGGGTTGGAAGGGACCTCGAAAGATCATCTAGTCCAACCCCCCCTGCCAGAGCAGGGTCACCTAGAGCACATCACATAGGAACGCATCCAGGCGGTTTTGAATGTCTCCAGTGAAGGAGACTCCACAACCTCCCTGGGAAGCCTGTTCCAGTGCTCTGTCACTCTCACAGTAAAGAAGTTTTTTCGGATATTCACCTTGAACCTCCTATGCTCCAATTTACACCCATTACCCCTTGTCCTATCACTGGTCATCACTGAGAAGAGCCTAACTCCATCTCCCTGACACTCACCCCTTACATATTTGTAAACATTGATGAGGTCACCCCTCAGCCTCCTTTTTTCCAAGCTAAAGAGACCCAGCTCCCTCAGCCTTTCCTCATAAGGGAGATGTTCCACTCCCTTCATCATCTTTGTGGCTCTGTGCTGGACTCTTTCAAGCAGTTCCCTGTCCTTCTTGAACTGAGGGGCCCAGAACTGGACACAATACTCCAGATGCGGCCTCACCAATGCAGAATAGAGGGGGAGGAGAACCTCTCTTGACCTACTAACCACACCCTTTCTAATGCACCCCAGGATGCCATTGGCCTTCTTGGCCACAAGGGCACATTGCTGGCTCATGGTCATCCTCCTGTCTACCAGGACCCCCAGGTCTCTTTCACCTACACTACTCTCCAGCAGGTCAGCCCCCAACCTATACTGGGACATCGTGTTGTTCTTCCCCAAATGCAAAACTCTACACTTCCCCTTGTTGAATTTCATCATGTTTCTCCCCGCCCAACTCTCCAGCCTGTCTAAGTCTCTCTGAATGGCAGCACAGCCTTCTGGTGTGTCAGCCACTCCTCCCAGCTTAGTGTCATCAGCAAACTTGCTGAGGGTACATTCTATACCCTCATCCAGGTCGTTGATGAAGATGTTGAACAACATGGTCCCAGTACCGACCCCTGAGGGACTCCACTAGTCACAGACCTCCAACCAGATTCTGCCCCATTGACTACAACTCTCTGACTCCTTCCCATCAACCAGTTCCTGATCCACCTCACTACCTGATCACCAAACCCATACCTGATCAACTTATCTACAAGGATGCTGTGGGAGACGGTGTCAAATGCCTTACTGAAATCCAGATAAACCACATCTACCGCTCTACCATCATCTATCCACCTAGTAATTTCCTCATAGAAGGCTATGAGGTTAGTCAAACATGATTTACCCTTGATAAAACCATGCTGACTGCTCTTGATGACCCCCATGTCCTTGATATGCCTAGAGATAGAGACAAGAACAAGTTGTTCCATCACCTTTCCAGGGATGGAGGTGAGGCTGACCAGTCTATAGTTACCCGGGTCCTCCTTCTTGCCCTTCTTGTAGACTGGTGTGACATTTGCTGTCCTCCAGTCCTCAGGCACCTCTCCTGTTACCCATGACTTACCGAAGATGATGGAGAGTGGCCTAGCAATGACCTCTGCCAGCTCCCTCAGCACCCTTGGATGCATTCCATCTGGACCCATCGATTTATGGATGTCCAGATTACTCAACTGATCCCTAACCCAATCCTCATCTGCTATGTCAAACAAATCTAGCAAATACAACATTGCTAGATCTACTTCATGTAAAACATTGGTGTGCTTATCTTCTGGAAGTGTCAGAAGAGCAGAAAGGTACTTCCAGCCTACCAAGGACATTAACATTTGGGTTGCAAATGTTAGGATGAAAGAAAGACTTCAAGTGGTACCATTTGGAAGCAATACAGAAGAATACGCTTCACAGAGCTAGGCAATATTCTTGCATGCATGTACCAATAAAGACTTGTGACAAATCAGGGAAAAAATAAGTAGATGTTCTAGAAGATTGGTGTCTGTGTTTTGTCAGGAGAATTTTTCAAGCAGAGTTGATTTTCTTGTAAAACTGGTGCTGGTATAATTGTAATAAAATATATGGAAAATACACCAACACAACTCCCCAGATCAGCTTTATACAATCCAGTATGTCATGGAAAGTCTCTTTTAATAATCCTTCTATCTGGGGGCTGGGGTTTTTTCCCCTCAAAAAAAAACAACCGAAAAACCCTCTTCAGCACATTCTCACACTTCATGTTTTATCAAAGACACTCTGCAAATCCAGATGTCAAGACATCAGTGTTTGGTAGATCTTTGGTAACACATTCAGCCATTTCTTTATCAGCTGGGTGGAAAGCCATACTTTTGCTTTGGAGGAAATCCACTCTTACCATTAAACCCCAACTTCCTTCAAGCTAACATTTTTACGAGAATTGAGGAAAAAAAAAAAAAGCTCAATTATTCTAATTTTTAGAAAACCTCATTTGGGAAAGCATAGAATAGAATTCAGGTTCACAAGACAGCAGCAATGCTCATAAGAATATCTGAATACTTTGGCATGCAAGAATAAAGGAAGTGTTTGAGAGATGCACCTACAACAGTGCAAAGAGCGAGGTTGGGATGCAACACAAGGGGATTGCTAAGTGACAGCTGTAGCACCTGACATAACAGTTTGACAATTGTAAACTTAACTTTTATGAAGCTCAGCATTTTCACTGACTTGGGAGATACACACTCAGTGCCTTTTCAGTACCTAGAGCAGTGTTTCATGAGTTAGTTTATTCCTGTATTTTTTACCTCAAAGGAAGACAAAACTATGTTGATAACAAAACTTAAGACTGACTGAATAAAGCATTAGGTATCTAAGAGCCCACTTACATTCTTAATTCTGTTTTATTCTCTACAGTAGTTCTGAAAATAGAATATCCTAATTAATTGGTTACATTTCATGTCTTAATTCGATTTCTGGCATTTTCCTCAACTGTATGTCCCTGATGAAAACAGTGGGAAACATTTTCTCTGTGGAAAAGAAAACACAGCAAGTTGAAGATGACATTGTGTTGCTTGCTGTTGCGCCAACTTTATTAACTTTACTCTGAGAAAACTTTTAAACCAAAATGCAACAAGTTAACGCAGTTTCTCTGAGTTTCTCAAAGAACATTTTCGAGTTCTGCAGGAAATATGAGGGACGTGGAGAACAGATTTCAGAAAATACAGTTTGGCTGCACAGAAGCTGATTTATTTATCACTTTATTATTGAAGTACAGCGTTTAAACTGGTATGTTTTAACTACCAAAAATATACTACCTTAGCTCTCTAGTTTTTTAAGGGATGACCAGGGGAGTGTTGTTACACCATCCCTGTCCCAGACTTCACAATATTAAACAGCAGCTATTTCCAATCAGCCTAAGTGGCATGAAGTGATATAAAACACAAGTTCACCTATCGGTTTAGTCAAATTATGCCAGTAAAAGATGGAAGAAGATTTCACTGGACAACGTCCAAAATGTTATTGCCTGCCCTTCGATTTGGCTTCACACAAACTTCTAGGGTGTCTAGCTGTATTTACCTAGCAATGGAAAAGCGTTGAAAATCCAGCCTTCTCTCAGACGATGCTCTAAACCTGTGCAAAGCCTGTCCCAGTGCTGCTGGCCAAGCAGTTAGCACAACTTAACTACCACAGCCCTTGCAGAAGAGTTACCATCATGGAAATACAATTATTTAATATTCTAACGCCCTGTGCAGTCCCCTGGAAAAGTGGAGCTTACTATTTTAAGAAAGCCTGCCCATTGAAATGTCATTAACTATCCAATTAGTACAGTCTGCTCCTTGCTAGCTGCAGAGCACTGGGATAATCTTTTAATTGTTAACCGCTATTGAATGATTTCAGCAATTACGCTTTGACACACTCTGTGATAATTAAGACAGACTACGCCTAGAAGCCCAGCTGTTTTCCAGTACACAGTGACAACCAGAAAGACAATCACTGACACCAAAACGCGTGTGTGACCAGGGGCGATGCGCACCGCGCAGTACCCGCCTGCCTCCCGCACACCCCACCGGCAGCCGCGCACCCGCCCGGCGCAGCCCCGCTAATTAAGGACGCATTTTCCGGCCGCGGAGGTGCGGGCTTGAGGACACCGGCTCGCTTCGCACAGGAGCCTACGGGGCTGCGCCCCCAACGCTGCTTACACCGAGAGAAACCACCGCCGCCGCCGCTCCCCACAGCTCCACCCGCCCGGCGCCCGCGCAGCGCCGCGCAGCCCTCCCCACCTCATCCCCGGGGGGGCACCCCCAGAGCGGGGAGCGCACAGCCGCCCCAACGCGCATCGTCCGCGCAGACGAGCGAACATACCACATCCATCCCTCATGCGGGATCGGCAAGTTTCTCCCGTCCTTAGCAGCAGGCGGCCTCCGAGGGTGGCTCCGGGGCGCTCACAAGCAGCCGCACGGCAGCGCCTGCCAGCAAGGAAAATCCTCGAAAGTGCTGGAAACAGAGCGAAATTACCCAAAAGGGCAGAGGTCTGCCCGGACCCCTCCGCCGCCAGCCCTCCCTCCCTCCCTCCCTCCCTCCTCCTCCCCGCAGGACGGTGCCTCCGAGGCAAAAAAAACTTGGCTCCGCCGGGCGTCCGCGCCGCCTCCGCGGCCGCGCTGCCGACACGCGCGGCGGGCGAGGGGCCCCGGGCGGCAACCCCGAGCTGCAGCACAGGCGCACGGCTCGGACAAGCCCCCGCTCCCGTTAAGGGCTGAGCTGCGCTCCAGAGAGCGGGAGCCCTCTCCCCGCCTCCCCGCCGGCTTCCCTCTGCGGAAAGCCAATGAACCCGGAGCACTCGCCCTCCTGCAAAAGGCAAGGCGAGGGGTGCGGGAGCCACCAGCAGGCAAAGTCTGATACATGAGCAGCTCCTGCAGCGACAGGTAACTACGGAGCGGAGGCACCCCCCGCTCGGTGCTGGGCAGAAGTGCAGAAAAGAGGCACTCACCTGCCCCTTGCCCCTCCGGCAGCCGCGGAGGGGAAGGCGGGCAGGCAGAAGACGCAGCCCCGCGCTCCTCTGCCGTCCTCCGGCCCCAGCGACGGGGAGGATGCCGGGCAAAGGGCCCGCAGAGCGGCGGGGCCGCCCCGGGCAGGCCGGGCAGGGCAGGGCAGAGCAGGTGAAATGGGGCGGTCGCCGCCGCCGGAAAGCAACACGTTTGGCTCTGAACTTTGCCGCTCCAGTCACAAACAAACTCATACAGCCCAGGAAGGACCTCTCCCATCCGATCCCAGCCTGCTCGGCAGCCGCCGCCACACGCTGCCGACCCAGCCCCGGTCCCTCCGCGCCGCGCAGCCCGGTGGCGCCTGCCGTGCGGCCGGCGGCAGCGCCCGCTGCCCGGGTGCCGGGCAAGGGGCGGGCTCGCCGCGGGGAGGCGGGAGCGGAGGCGGGGGGAGCGGGACAGCCCCGCGCCGCTGCCGGGCGAGAGCGGAGAGCGGGCGGGAGGTACCCCCGGGCGCCCTGACCCGGCAGCGGGGCGCGGGGGTGGGACGGTGGTTCCCGCCTTGCCCCTGGCCCCCGCAGGGACGGGGCAGCGGGGCAGGGAGATGCTTGGTGACCGGAGCCGGGAAGGAGAGTGGCCGCCGCGTGCCGGGCGGCTGCTGCGAGGAGCCCGAGGGGCCCCGGGGCGCTGTTTGGCGGCCCCCGCCGCGGAGACCCCCGGCGGCCGCGGCGCAGCGGGAGCGGGCTTCGCTGCGGTGCGACAGCGGCAGCGCCGGGAACGTGCGCCTTGAGCCCCGGGGGGGAGCGGGGCTGTGTGCACGGGGTGGGGTGTGTGTGCGGCTGCCGTGTGCGCAGACGGGCACGCTCCTGGGTGTGCAGGTGCCTCTGCCTGTGTGTTTACGGACGCGTGTCGCCGCTAACGTTGCACGAAGCTGGTTTCCAAGGACGCTCCAGGCTCGCTAGCCGCAGTGTACTTGGTGTGCATCGCTTCTGCGCTTTGGTGTGGCTTATGCATGACCAGTGCAGAGCACGCTTTATTCCACCTCTGTCGTATCGGCTCCTGAGAATTTGTTTGCTGTATTTGTTGCCCTTTTCCTCCTCCCGTCTCCCAAATCCACATGAAACTCGAGCCACACAGTGCGTCTCACCTGTCCATTCCTTAGGGCCAGAACACCACGCGGATTATGCCAAGGAAAGGGAACATAAGGTAAAAGCTGCGGAGGTGAGACTGCGTGAAGGATTCCCTTCGCTGCTCCGGCAGCATCCGTCCTAGCTCAGCTGCTCACTGCAGCATCCGTCCTAGCTCAGCTGCTCACTGCAGCATCCGTCCTAGCTCAGCTGCTCACTGCAGCATCCGTCCTAGCTCAGCTGCTCACTGCAGCATCCGTCCTAGCTCAGCTGCTCACTGCAGCCGTCAGTGAAAACGAACGTTTTTATCCCGCTGTACACACACGGGACAGACAGAAGATTGACATTCTTGTCTTCTCGCCCATCCTTCCTCCTTTAGAAATCAGCGTTCAAATTAAATGTCCCAGTGGTAGAAGACAGAAGGGTGAAATTTGCGAAGTTGGTACAAACTCTTCCAGATACTCTGATGGGCGGGGCTGGCAGTAAATAGACATTCTGGATGTTCACTTTCACTTCCAGGGGAAAACATGTACTCACAACACTACAATAAACAACGAAACCTCGAGTGTGCTTAGAGAATAAACAGTTACTCAACAATACTACTAGGCAGTACAACATAAATTGTGTCCCTCTCTCTCTTCAGGTGACAAGACGTAGAGATGTAAAGATTGCTTTTACCCTAAATTGGTCCATGAATTTGTGTAGATTCGTCATTTCAAAGAGAGGGTACAAACCTTCCTTTGTGCAGCAACTCTGTAATTCTACCTTTGTCAACTGAAGATAATAAACTAGAAAGATTAATGTACCTTTTGTCTTCAGTAGCAAATCCTATTGTCAAACGGGGAGAACTTTAAAGAATTGGATCAATAGCAGACTTTGTTTTGAAGCCTTTCTTGAAGAAGCTACTTGAAAAGGATGAAGTTGATCCTCTTAACATCCCTGAAGAAATCTCTCAAAGGTGACTATTCCATTTGCCAATCTAGCGGTCACTGCCGTGTAGCAACAAAAAGCATGAAAGCTAGATGTGAAAATCCCTTTGGGTTCAGACCGTGCTTTCTCAGTTGAAGAAGAACAGTCGGAAAGGAAAAAGTGGAATCCACTTTTAAAAAATCTATTTGAATGCTTTAAACAGCTTACTTTGAATAGGTGAAATTTCGTCTCTAACCTGTAAGCTTCAAGGTCAATGAAGTGCAAATGACAGATGCATTCCATGTTGTTTTTTTTTTTTTTTTTTTTTCTATGCCTGAAAGAATGCCACCAGCTTTAGGTAATGTTTAGTAAGCAATATTTTGAAAGTTGACAGTCCAACTTTTAATCTGTAAACTGCCAGTGTTCAAGAAGGATTGGTTCAGAAGAACAGAAAGTGTCTTATAATAACTAGAAGAAACTACCGTATTTTCAAAATGTGGGAGAGGAATGAAGATGCTGCTTTACTCATGAGGGGCCTGTAGCAACACTTGTCAGTCAGTGAAAAGACCCCAGTCATTTCTGTTACATTTATTTTGACACTTACGCTGCAATACACTACTGAAAAAAACTCAACTGTTTCACAGACCTGAAAAAGCAATTTATTTATGAATAAACCTATACTCTCTTACTTTTATATGGATTCTAAGAAAAGGAAGCACTATCTAAAAATATCAAAGCCTCTAACAAGACTGGACACAAACTAGCAGGTTACGTCTGCTTCCATTAAAGTTAAATCCCTAGGCAGTTGGATCCACCTCAACAGGACTTTGACTTGACTAAGTCAAGCTAATAATGAACTTAGTGGCTCCGTAGTATATTGACTGTTCACCTGACTTAGGCAAGCAGAATATGATTGTCAGAGTTCAAGGAGTGTCTGGACAATGCACTTAGTCATCTGATTTAGCTTCTGGTAGTCCTGCGAGGAGCAGGGAGTTGGGTTTGAGGATCTAATTGTAGGTCCCTTCCAACTTGAGATATTCTGTGATTCTGTTCCATGAAAGACAGGGATGTCACACTGGCTGTTAGCATTACTGTCACTAAAACATTCACATATAGCTTATGTCACCAGTGTCCCTCAAAAGCCAGGAAGCCAGTCAGGTGTTTGGATATGTGGAATGTATCCCAAAGTGAATCATGGCTGGAAGGAAGGGCTTGTGCTTGACAGAGTGGGCTTTATGATAGTACAACTTGCTTTTTACCACTGTAAACCTTTGCCACAGGGAAGTCATAGTTAAAGCCAAACCTGATGGTGACTGTAGGGAGTAGGTGAGACCATTGTCTAGTACAGTGACAGAAAACCAGAGCAGTGCCCTCTGGTGCCTTTAGAGAGGGTCTGGGTCATGAGCCCTGTTCACTAGCAGGGGAATGCACAGGACAGCAATTCTCTGCAGGCTCTTAAGTACAGAAACTCCTGTGGGGAGAGCCTTTTGTGTTTAAAATATTTGCATTGGTATCTTCCAGAGCAGCCACACATTCAAAGCATGAGCCTGCAACTGCAATACATGCAAGACTGGGTAAGTCCTAGGGCATCAGCTGTGATCTGCTCTTTCACTGCAGCAGTGGTTGCATCTAATGGGCAGGTGAGGCAGCTGATGCACCTTCCCCAAGGCCGGTTAGAGGTCGGTTTAATAACTGAAAGGCTGGACTGAAGGTCCGAAAGGCTGGACTAAGAGTTCTAACCTAACCCCCAGTGTGTGAGGAGGAAGAGGTTGCTTCATCGTGGACCTGAAGAGAATGACAGTCTTTTGACATCCATCTTATCTGAAAAGCTTGTTTCTTTCTGTATTAGCCCTCCCTTCCCCCTGCCCAAATCTACCTGGGAAAACTGTCATCTGGTTTAGGCCAGACAACTTAGTACTTGGAAGGAAGCCAGAAAGTGTGTTTCTGGGGAGTGTGTCTGCAGAAGAGACTGGGTTAAGAAGGTGGGACATCAGCAGGCTATATAACACATGAGGAAATGTTTCTGCATCTGCTGGAAGAAAACCCCATCCAAACAAACAGGGCTTCCACAGGCTGGTTTGAGGCACAGGAACAGCTTATTTTGATAATGAAAATATTCCCCATGTAGGAAGTAGAAAAAAAAATATATAGTTTTAGCAGGAGCTATAAACAGGTGCTGTTTCTGTAAAAGCTGTAGCTATTTTCCATTAGGGATAACCTGCAAAGGTCTTTTTGCAGGTTCCTTTGGTTGGCCAATGTGACGCCCATCCACAAGAAGGGCCAGAAGGACGATCCGGGGAACTAGAGGCCTGTCAGCCTGACCTCAGTGCCTGGCAAGGTTATGGAACAGATCATCCTAAGTGCCATCAAGCGGCATGTGGAAGACAACCAGGGGATCAGGTCCAGCCAACATGGGTTTAGGAAGGCAAGGTCCTGCCTGACTAATCTCATCTCCTTCTATGACTGGGTGACCCGCCTAGTGGATGAGGGGAAGGCTGTGGATGTGGTCTGCCTTGACTTCAGCAAGGCCTTTGACACAGTCTCCCACAGCATTCTCCTGGAGGAGCTAGCAATCCATGGCTTGGACAGGTGCACCCTTGGCTGGGTCAAAAACTGGTTGGATGACCGGGCCCAGAGAGTGATGGTGAAGTACATGGTGAGTGATTAGGAAGTACATCCTCACGGAGAGGGTGATTAGACATTGGAATAGACTTCCCAGGGAAGTGGTGGAGGCACCGTCCCTGGATGTGTTCAAGGCAAGGCTGGATGTGGCACTTAGTGCCATGGTCTAGACGGTGTGGTGGTGTTGGTCATAGGCTGGACTTGATGATCTTAAAGGTCTTTTCCAGCCTTGGTGGTTCTGTGATTTTCCCTATCTTGAATCACTCCCAGAGGCACATCCGGCTTCCCTACTTGGCTGGGCCTTGGCCAGAGGCCACGCTGGAATTGGAGCCGGGGGAGCTTCCAGCAGCTTCTCACAGGAGCCACCCTTGTGGGCCACCCCCCCAGCCCCCCCAAACTGCGCCGCACTAACCCAAAACAAAGATTTGGGGTACAAAAAATATAAATGCCGGGTCAGTTCTGGGAGCACCACAGTTTTCTCTGCTTCTCTCCTGCGAGGCCAAGTGCCAGATCCGTAACAAAACCTATTGCTGCTGCTTCAGGAATCCTCCCTCCTGTAGTCTTGGTTTACAGAACAGCAGACACAGTGAAAAGAGTGTAAATATAAAACATTTAACCAAGTAAACAGTGATTTAATTAAACAGTGTGAATATAAAACATTTCAAGAATTAAACAGCAAAACAGTCAAACAAATAAACAGTGTAAATATAAAACATTTAAAGAATTGAAACAGTGGAATGGTGAAACAGTTAAAGAGTGTGAATATGAAACATTTAACCAAGTAAACAGATATAATTAGACAGTGTAGATAGGAAACATTTTAAGAATCGAGCAGCAAAACAGGCAAACAATCAGTGTAAATAGAAAACATTTAATCAATTAAACAGCAAAACAGTGAAAAAATACATTGAAAATATAACATATTTAAACAATTAAACAGAAAATCAGTCAAACAATTAAACAGTGTAAATATAAAACATTTAAACAGCAAAACAGTGAAACAAATATATATTGAAAATAAAAAATATCTAAACAATTAAACACCAAAACAGTGAAGGAATTTAGTCTAAATATTAAACATTTCAACAATTAAACAGCAAAAAAGTCAAACAATTAAACAGTATAAATATAAAACATTTAAAGAATTAAACAGCGAAACAAAAAAATTACAGTGGAAGTATGAAACATTTAACCAATTAAATAGTGTAAATATGAAACATTTAACCAATAAACACTGATATAATTAAACAGTGCAAATAAAACATATTTTAAAAATTAAAGAGCAAAACAGTGAAACAACTAACAGTGTAAATATAAAACATTTAAACAATTAAACAGTGTAAATATGAACCATTTCGTGAATGAAACAGGGATATAATTACACAGTGTAAATGTAAAACAGTTCAACAATTAAGCAGCGAAAGAGTGAAACAATTGAACAGTGTAAATACGAAACAGTTAAGCAATTAAACAGTGAAACAATTAAACAGTGAAAATATCTAACAGCTCCAAAGCTGCACTTCCCCCCAGCCCCCTACTACTAAGAAATTCTAATGCTAAAAATAAAGGTTCCTTTGAAGAGATAACATAGAATAGAGCCTATAAAAACATCTCAGGAGGCCGACTAGCTGAATTTATAGACCCTTTCTTTTTCCTGCCTCTGGCAAAGGGGCGTCATTGCATTCAAACACCTCCTCCATGGTGACAGTGCTGGTGAGGCAACTGCTTGTCCCTTCGTCCCAGGGATTCTGCAGGAAAGCAGTGGCCATGAAGGTTTCGTCCCAGCCCAGGTTGTTCTGGTGGGATTCGGTGAGGACCTGCTCCTGCCCCTGCCCCTGGGGACCCTCGGTGTGCTGCCCGTGGACCATCAAGTCCAGGTCGTGCGTGATGGGGCTGGTTGGAGGCAGAAGGTCCAGGTCCCCAAAAGTGGACAAGTCTGCGTCCAGGTTCGTGTCCAAGATGGCTTCCCAGTCCAAGTCACCTTTCAAGGATCCCAGCCCCTCTTGCTCCTCCTGGGTCAGCAAGGCCGAGTTGGAAAGCCGAGCCACCTTGGCCAGTCGTTTGGGCGAGAGCTGCTGGTGCTTCTGCCCTGCTTGGCCATCAGCTGGATCCCAGGTCTGGCTGCCGGTGGTTTCCTCAAACTCTTCCAGCAGCTGCTGCGACTCTCTGCTGACCCCGAGGATGTTAGTGGGGGTGCAGACTGAAGCGGCCGGGCTGGCATCACACTGTGGTTCCTGCTGGGCTGTTTTTGGGAAGGCCGGGAGGGTCCGCGCTGGGGACCTCCTCCGCTTTCTGAAGGCACCCTTCTGGAGCCGGTCGGTGCACAGGGGATCCATCTTCCAAAACCCTCCTTTCCCGGGCTCATCCTTCTGCCGGGGCACCCTGGTGAAGCACTTGTTCAAGGAGAGGTTGTGCCGGATGGAGTTCTAGGCACAAAAGAGAAACAAGAACAGGGTTGAATGCTTGTCTGCTGCCACAGCACCAGCCTGCATGTGGATGCTGGGGCAGAGGCCCCTTTTCAGCAAGGACCTTTGGGAAAAAGAAAGCAGAAATGGCAGCGTCAAGCTTGGAGCCAGACTCTTTTCAGTAGTTGCCAGTGACAGGACGAGGGGCAATGGACACAAGCTGGAACACAGGAAGGTCCACTGAAAGATAAGAAAAAACTTCTTGACTGGGAGGGCGACAAAGCACTGGAACAGGCTGCCCAGGGAGGCTGTGGAGTCTCGTTCTCTTGAGATATTCCTAACCTGCCTGGATGCAGTCGTGCCTGCGCCTATTGCGTGTGTTGAGGGGAAAATATCTGGCCAAAAAATAGGCATTATCCTTCCCTGCATCCAGGCTGAAGAAAGGAAAGAAAGGTAAGAATGAAAGAAAATGAGCAAAAAAAGCAAGCAAGCAAGCAAGCAAGCAAGCAAGAAAGAGAAAGTAAAAGAAAGAGTGAAAGAAAATAAAAATACAAGAAAGAAATATAAAGAAGGTCTCCAAATGTCCTACCTGCCAGGTGGGATTGGCATGTTGGAAGTAGCAGAAGTTGTCCATTATCCATTGGTAGATGGCCGAGAGGGTGATTTTGGGCTTCCCACTGGCTTCCATCGCCATACAGATGAGGCTGGCATAGGAGTACGGGGGCTTGATGTGCGCATTGGTCTTGTAGTCCACGTCCCCCACAAGCTGAGGACACGTGGCCACAGGCCTCGAGGTGGAAGAGGAGATGGGGTGGCAGGGAGTGTGGGGCACGCCCATGCACGCCGGGTCAGCAGCCAGGGGTGAGCTGGGGGCAGCAAAGCTGGGGGTCCTGGGACGGTCGAGGGGGTCTGGGATCCATGGGGGCCTGGCCATGTGGGTGTCCTTGACGGAGAATTCTGCCAGCCACGTGAGGCTGGGCAGGCTGTCCATGCTGGCCGAGGGCCTCTTCCTGCCCTTCCCGCTGTCCCTGGGCCAGCTCTCAGCCATGCCTCGGCTCCTGCCTTCAAGGGCTGCACGGGAAGGGGAAGGAGGTGACAGGGCAGCTTCTGCAATAACGACAGGGAGAGGTTGCAGGCTCCCCAAGGCACAGCCGCTCTTCTGCAACCGCGCAGGGCCGGGCTGCTACCCTTGCTGGGTGCTCCGGGTGCTGCTGGGCGAGACCCATCCCCTGGGTGTTGTGCACCACAGCCCCAGTGCCTCCCCCGGGGGCCTTTAGCAGCCCTGAACCCCAGGGAAATTCCCTCAAAGTCCCGTGCCCGGGGTCTCCCGCCCCCCCGGCAGGCCGGAGCTGCCCAGCAAGCCTTCGCTGAAGCGAGAAATAGAAAGTGAAACAAAACACCCAACCCAAAACAGCTCCTCCAACAGCCCTGTAGACCCACACAGGCAGGATGTCTCTCCCACCCGCCGCTAGCAGGACAAAACCTCCGGATCCAGCACCTCGGCAAAATCCAGCACCTCAAGTTCTCCCCCGCTGCCCACTCCCCTCGGGTTCAGGCAGTTCTTGCTCCTCCCTTCCTCCTTTAGGTGTCCCTAAAACAGCCCGGGGAGGGGGGGGTGGGAGAGCGCGGACCCGCCCCACGCACCCCCTCACTCCGAGCGAGCCGGAGGATTCAGTCCCTGGCTCTCCTCGGGGTGGGGGTGCAGCTTGGGGCTGAAAACCCGGAACCCGGGGGGTTGGGGTCAGGAGAGAGCGGCCGGAGCCCGGCCGTGCCGAGGAGCGCTGCACGGGCTGAGCGCGCCCGGGCGCCGCGGCTCCGCTGGAACGATGCGGGGCTCCAACCGCCACGGGGGGACGGCGGGCGCGGGGCGGGTGCGGGAAGGGGCGGAACCAGCAGCCCCGCTCCCTCCAAACAGGTTTTTCTCTCCCAAAACAGAAGGCTGGGGGCAGCCATGGGTTGCTCAGGTGCCTGAAACCCGTGCCAGCACTCGGCCCCCGCAAACTCCTGCCCCCGCGCTGAGGGAGATCCCGGAAACGCTCGCTGCGGTGGGCGAGCAGGGCGGGTAAACACAACCAGAAATCACAGCACAACCCCTACCCTGCGCAAACCTACCGCCCCTGCCGGCCGGCTTTGCCCGAGCAGCCCGGCTGAGCCGTCAGCGGGCCTGTCCCACCGCCCTCCCCTGCGAGCCTGCCGCTCCCCGCTGCTGCCGGCCACCGCTGTCGCCCCTTACCTTGTCCCGGCGACGTCCCCCCACAAGTTCACCAGGCTCCAAGAAGCTTCTGGAAAAAAACAGAACGGGAAAATAAAAACAAGATGAAGGAAAAAACAAAGGCAAAAGCCCCAAGAACCCGTCCGTGGGGAGGGCGGGGGAGCTCGGTGCGACTCCCGCCGGGGCTCAGGGCTGCCTCCGCGCAGTGCCAGCCCCCGCCTGCCGAGATGCCGGGACGTGCGGCCGCCCGAGGGCTAACGGCTGCTCCCCGAGGCTCGGCGCGGTGCCCTGGCTGCCCCTGGCTCCGCCCCGTACGCCGCTTCCGGCCCTGCCATTGGCCCGCGCGTTGCCCTGGCGACTCGGGGCGTCCCCGCCGCTCGTGGCTGAAGCTGCGCCGTGTGGGGACAGACGCCGGGATGGGGACACTGGCAGGTTGCGGAGGAGCACCTGCCGCTTCGGACCGACTGACCCATGTCCTTCACGTGCAACCCTGCTCCACTTCAGCCTTCGAAGCTCTCGTTTGAATAGTTGCTGGGACCGCCAAGACCTGCATCAGCACAAGTTTCTTCCCCAGTGTAGAGTCTCTAAATGAATCTTTGTCTCAAAACAGCCGCCCGGACAAAATGGACATTGTGCTTGGGTGGGGTCCTCATTCGATAAGCCAGCTGGACTCTCTTCTCCCAAGCAGACACCCTCGTTTGGTAACCATCCTGATAAACTGGACCCTGGTCTCGCAAGAATAGCCCCTCCTTTGCTGGTCATCCCGATAAGCTGGACACTGTCCTTGCAAGGGGAGCCCCTTCTTTGCTGGCCACCCTGATAGGCAGGACACTGTCCTCATTTGATAAGGAACAGCAGCATGCAAGTGGTAACCTGTGGAGGCAGAGTGCCATCCTGTGTAAGCCCCCTGTAAGATCACCCAACAGGGCGCATGTGCAGCACTAAGGGTCATTGCTGGGTCAACCCAGCTGGGAAGCCCAAGTGATCACCCGGACCCCAAGTCCCACTGACTCATTTCCAGAACACTCTAAAATTCCACACTGAATCTGCGCAGGATATGTCAAGCCCCCCTGAGAAGGTGGGCCCAGGTAGCATAAAAGATGCAGGCTCGAGGTGCTCGGGGCACTCCCACCATCCAAGGACCACAACTTCCTACCAAGATCATCGCTGGATCCAAGGGGGGTGATGTCTTTTCTACCCCCCTTTATCTCTCCTGGTGTTTTCCCAATCTCCTTCTCTCTCTCTCCGTCTCTAACCTTATCTAGGCACATAAGGGTAACACAGTCTCTAACTTCGTTGAATTTTCACAACCCATTGCTTTGACATGTTTTGCTAGTTGTAACCTGTTGCTTTGATAACTCTGTTTGGCTTTGTTAGTTGTAACCTGTTGTTTTGACAATTTCCTTAAGTTTTGCTAAATTGAAATCCATTGCTTTGAAAGTACCTTTTTGCTAAGTTCTTCTATTTGCAATCCCTTGCTTTTGAACGTATAGTGTGGTGTGTTTTTGACAAGCTTTATGATCTTACTCAATTTTAAGCAAAGGTGTGTTTTGTGAAAGCCTCCTGGGTCATGGTCTTCCTCCTAGAGTACCACGCAGAGAACTCCCGAGCTTAATCTCGCCGAATGAGTTGTTCAAAGAGATATTGATATTTAGTTTGGGCCCCCAGCTCTGGGGCCACAGAGCCTGGGCCATCTGCCTGGCCATGCTGGGGAGATGCCACTAGGCCAGGCCAGGCTCTTCCTGCATAAGCTTGGTTTGCATTTCCACCTTCTCCATTCTGGCAAGGCTTGGAGGAAGCAGCACTTAGGATGGTAGGATAGTGTGAGTTGGAAGGGACTTTGCAAAGTGTTCTAGGACCTTGGAAGTAGCTGGGCTGGTTTTGGGGAGGTGCCTGGGAGATGGGTGGCTGGGTGCTCCCAGCCAAAGAGGGTTTCCACCCACCGAGCCCCCAAGACCCCAGCTGCCCTTGTAACCACGAAATGACTCTGGACGCTTTGTCGACATAAGATACCCGTTATGAAATGTACCCTTCAAATCCAAAACATGCTCAAAGCCAAGTCGTAAGTAGCAATCTGGTTTCCTTCCTTCCATCCCCGACAGGTGGGTCTCTGGAACAAGGGGCTGCCCCTTGCCCTGGAGACAAGGGGCCATTACCTTTCATCTCCTGCTGCCAGCACCTGCCCACCCCTGGTCATTCCTGGGTGGCCAAGGACGGCGCTGGTGTCACCCACGCACAAATCTGGTTTCTCCTGCGTCACGGCAGAGGGTGCTCACTCCTGCCAAGAAGCATCCAGCTGAACTGTGATGTTAGGAAAAGACTGCCTGGGCTATTAATTCATTTTAAGTTCAGCTGACAAACCTCTCGAGTCTTTTGAGGTGGAAATTCCTCCTTTGGGTAAACGGCAGCACACAGGTTTCCTTCCCTCGCTGACCCTGAGCAGATGTTGCACCAAGGGTCTTTGCTTTGTCAAAACAGAACAGACAGGGTGGACTGTGCCCCCCTGTTTGCTTGCATCTTTTCTGAGTACTTGAAGCAGTCATGAGAAGGTTTCTCTGGCACTTTTTTTAAGTTTAACTTTTTCTCTCTGTGTCCTCTTGATTTACTTGAGGGTATAATCAGTTCTGCATGTTCACACACCTTTGAAATTGTGTGGATTGCTATTGCATCCACCTGCTCTCATCTTTGAAGAGGTGTCCTGTCAAACTAGATACATGAAATACATTAATCTTAATCTCAAATTTCCTGCTCGACAAATGATTCCTACCCTGTGTGATAGAGCTGAGTGGTCTCCAAGAAGCAGGTAGTGTCATCTGCTTCAGGGCTGCCCAGCTTCCCCCAGGTTACTGCTAAAGAGAGACAGGAGCAATAATCTTTGTTGTTGGGGGGGAGGGGGAGAAAGTTGAAATTTTTATTGATTTTTTTTTTTTTAAATTGAAAATGAAATTACATTTTAGTGACAAATATTTTTAATGAAAAAAAACACATTCATTTTTCTTGGTGTATGTGATGTTTCTTTCCAGCTTACAAGCTTTGTTTGGCACAGTGTCAGTGAGTTTGATGTATTGACAACAGATTGTTTTGTTTCTTTGTTTCAGAGATTGAGGCACAGTCTGACTCTTAGCACTGCCATGAAATAGCAGCTGGAAAGCCTAATTACATCAAGTGTGGTTGATGCAATAGTCAGTCTCTCTTCAGAGTTGTGTGATAACACCATCACTAGAGCCATTAAGACTGGATAAATCCAGTGGTCATCACCCCGGAGTCTGAGCGGTGCCTTTTCCAGGGGTTTTCCTCTGCATGCCTCTGACAAAATGCCATCTCCTTCAGCTGAGGCTCATCTTTGCTTTGTCTGTGGCTTCCTATAATTTACAGCGTTTGGCTGGCCCATGAGCAAGGGCAGTCCAATCTTTCCATTTCCTTTCTGCCAGGTCCCTGTGTGTCTACTTTAAACCTGATGTGCCTGAACTCCAGTGTCATAGCTGTCACTCCAGGTCATCCAGCCTCATCCACATCTTCCAGTATTGACAGGGCTGCTGCACAGCTCCCTGTGCAGCAGTTTTTAGTAGGAATCCCCAACTCTGTGTGCCAAAGTCACTCATAAAAATAGTGACTTTCATTGCTTCCTTGGACATGCATCTTTTCTAATGTTGCCACCTGCAGATCACAGAATCATTGAGGGTGGAAAAGACCTTTAAGCTCATCAAGTCCAGCTGATCTAATTATCATCTGCATCCTAAAATACTCTTGAGTTCCCCCCTCATTACAATAGGCCTCTGGATGCTCCAGCATTCAGCAGCGTGGGCCTCCAGGGAAGGCCACTTCCCTTTTTCATAGAATGATAGAATCATAGGGGTTGGAAGGGACCTCAGAAGATGATCAAGTCCAAACCCCTTGCTGCAGCAGGAAGCTGGGCACATCCAAATCCCACCTCTGGGGTTGCAGATGCATAGGAGATGTTTATCTGTGGTGCTATGAGCCGTCAGTGGTCCTGCCAACCCAAAGAGAAACGCTCGAGTCAGAGGTGGTTGGGTTGGAGATTCCACAGACTCTCAGGCACCCTGTTCCAATATTTAACCTCCTTTGCATAAAAAAATTGGCTTGGACTCCTGGCTCTTTATGTTCTCTACAAGGCCCTTGGTGATCTCCATTTAACCCTTCCCAATGAGGTACAGTCCACTAACCCCTTCTGATGGCTTTTTATCTGGCAGCTCAGCACCTCAGACAAAGCACACCTGCCACAGGTGAGGCCACCACCATTTCCAACTCACAGAGCAGCACCAGGCACTCCTGGCAGCCTGCATGGCAGCATTGTGCATCTGGGGTGCATTAGAAAGGGTGTGGTTAGTAGGTCAAGAGAGGTTCTCCTCCCCCTCTATTCTGCATTGGTGAGGCCGCATCTGGAGTATTGTGTCCAGTTCTGGGCCCCTCAGTTCAAGAAGGACAGGGAACTGCTTGAAAGAGTCCAGCACAGAGCCACAAAGATGATTCAGGGAGTGGAACATCTCCCTTATGAGGAAAGGCTGAGGGAGCTGGGTCTCTTTAGCTTGGAAAAAAGGAGGCTGAGGGGTGACCTCATCAATGTTTACAAATATGTAAGGGGTGAGTGTCAGGGAGATGGAGTTAGGCTCTTCTCAGTGATGACCAGTGATAGGACAAGGGGTAATGGGTGTAAATTGGAGCATAGGAGGTTCAATGTGAATATCCGAAAAAACTTTTTTACTGTAAGAGTGACAGAGCACTGAACAGGCTGCCCAGGGAGGTTGTGGAGTCTCCTTCACTGGAGACATTCAAAACCCACCTGGATGCGTTCCTGTGTGATGTGCTCTAGGTGACCCTGCTCTGGCAGGGGGGGTTGGACTAGATGATCTTTCGAGGTCCCTTCCAACCCCTATGATTCTATGATTCTATGATTCTATGATTGTCCCCCAGGAGCTCTCTCTCAGAAGAGGCCTCTAATGTGCCACAGTTCCTTCATTGCACAGGCTTCAGAGGAGATCCTGCATCCCCTTGTCCTCTTGTTGCAACCACTGGTGCACTTCTGTGAGCTCCTTGTCCTCCAGTTACAGAGCACCCTCTGAGCACAGCTGAATACCTGTGTGACTCTTGCTGCTCTTCACTCAGTGGAAGGTAAAACGTGCAGGCACTTCCTAGTAGGGAAACAGCCAACATTGTTAAGCTAATTGTTGAGGCTGGCAGAAACAAAAGCCTATAGAAACCTTCAGAGTGCATCCCTTACCAGCAGCAGCAAGCCATCACCAGTTTCCAGAAGATGATCCCCAAGGAAATCCTCAGAATTTTCCTGCACTCTGAAGGAACTGCTGAAGTCTTTTGAAAGATAGAAGTTAATAAAGCAAACTTTGGGCATTTGCTCTATTGCACTGTCCATACTTACAGCTAGGAAGGAGCCAATGCTTCGCTCCAAAAATGGTGACATTTAATTAATGAAATAAAGTGGATTCCTTTTCCTGAACTCCACCCATCTCCACTGGTTTATTTGAATTCGTTTCCTTACACAAGCTATACACATAATCATAATTGTTCATCTCTTTTCTCTTGGTTCAAAGTCTAAAGAGACTAATCCAGACCTTGCTTCTGGACAGGTATTAATGTGCTTTTCTCCCAGGACAGTTTGCAGCAAGACAGAATACAAATGTGCGGTCTCTACATTGATCTTAATGGTTTTATTCAGGTTAATGAAAGAGACCCTGAGAACCCCACATGGCGTATGGAGTGAGCCAGGAGATACATTTCTATGTAGGTAGGTTCTGGCAGGGTGTTTTCTTATTCTTTTTTTTTTTTTTTTTCCCCTACACTCATTAACTTACAAAAATTGTTTTCAGTGCTAGCTGACCTAAGAAGCACATTTATATTTGCTCAGGCAGCAAAAATGCAGGCAAGAAAATGTCTTTTTCAGCAACATAAAGACAGATGAGGCATGCAAGGAGTCTTCAGAATAATAATTACATATAACTAACTTACTCTAGCCTCTGCTTCAATCAAAAGACAGGATAGTAAGCCAGCAAGTTGGATTAAAGCCATAGAGGCTCAAACCTCTCTATAGAAATACAGACAAGAAGTTTCTCTAGGCTGTTGTGTTGTGTTATGTTCAGGGCCCTTGGAACAGAGCACAATATATCCAACTGGATGAGATGGAAAAGTTTGGGCAAACATAAGGCAGATTTTTATAAAGCAGTTCAGAAATGGAACAGAAATTTAAGACCCAGACCCCTAACATCAAGTCAAATATAAGAGTCAAAGGCGCCGTGTTGTTTCTGTTGTAGCAGTACTTGGACTGACGCAGGGTCCCTAATGTAGGGAGTGCTTTTGAAGCCCTAAGTCAGCCTTCCATTCCAACACACCCAGGCAAGGTACAGAAAGGGAGTGGCAAATAACATCCTTATGTTGTGAGTATAGAGATCAGGCTTCTCCAAAGTAACACAGGGAATCTATGGAAGTAGCTAACTGAAACGTAAGTCTGTCACTTTGCACTTCATTAACAAGGAATGTGAACATAGGACAGATTTGGCTAAAACGAGCGTGTGAAGGAAACCTCAGAGAAATGCAGGAAAACATTCACAGCTGGCCACATAAATTGCTTCGCTCCTGAGACTGTTGTTTCACTTACATTAGTCTCAGAATGCTGCTAGGAAGCTACAGGGTTTTTACTGCATTTCTCTGCATGGTATGGATTGCCACTGAAATTATTTCAAACTCACTACAACTGCTCAGGATATAGAATATCTAGAACTGGTTTTGTTTGAGGTATTTGTGACACCAATGGTACCAACATTTGCTCACCAACAAGGAATATCCATTAGCAAAGAATTCCTAATGTCAATATTGTGTGGCAAGTAACACTGTACTTGTGAACTCCCTGTTAATCTGAAAGAATATGCATCTGCAGAAAATAAAGTATAGCTTACCAACGGTTTTAAAAGATTGTATGGACAGAGATATCATCCCTTCAGGAAGAAAACTTACTTATTTCTATATTTATTTGGGCTTGATGTGTCTTAAAATTAGGTGGTGTTCTCTTCTATTGCATTATGCATACATGCATTATGGAACCCTGAAAGTGGAAACAGAAAGGAAAAATATTACAATAGAACTTACTATTAACTGATTATTATTAACGCATTCATGTGCTTGCCCTTGTTTAAAAAATAAAGGGGAACTAAATTAAATTAATAAAAAACCCCATAGTATTAGAAAAGTATGTATGAAAACAGGTAAATAAATGACATATGGTTGACCTGCTGTAATATTGTATGGCAACGTAGTGCAAAAAAGAGTCCAGAGAGTGTATGATAAAACAAGTCTCTTGCCCATTTTTGTCCCTCCCTCTCTCTCACACACATCCTCACACACCACTGCAGTTAACAGACAAGAAGTGTTAGTGGAAGAAAAATTGCTAGATTGAAATTTCATGTGGAGGGCTTGTATCCTTTTCTCCAGAAACTATGGAAAAACAAAGGATGTAAGATGTTTTATTCATTCATTTCCTTCCAAATTTCCCCTATTCTTCCCAGGAAAAGTAGTGAAAGGAGTTGTCTAAAACATATATACACCCTTGTGAAAATCCATACCTAAATGGCTTCTGTCACAAATTAAGAAAATAAGTATTTACTTTTTATTTTTTTAATTGGGAGATATTTTTAGAATTATGATTGAAGACTTTTTTTTTTTTTTTCTTCAAATAGATACATTTTTATCCACTTTTTAAACATTCAGGGCTTTTTATTTTGGTATGCTGGCGAATAGTGAAAAGTGGAACTGTGCCCTGAAGTGTTTGCCCTGTCTCCTGAACATGAATGTGCCCCATTAATGTGTCCTTTGAGGCCAAGAATGTGACCTTCTGCCATATATTCACCTCTTGTTAGGTGGATAAGAAATTTCTCAGTTACATCTCTATTTTCTCTGCACTTCACTGCTGAATCAATTGATAAAATATCACTCACCTTAACACATTGCATTAAGATTTCTGTTATAATATCCTGACTTTAGTAGGTCCAGTTGTAAATAAATTCCCATGTAGATCCGAGGGCTGGAGCACCTCTCCTGTGAAGACAGGCTGGGAGAGTTGGGGGTGTTCAGCCTGGAGAAGAGAGGGCTCTGGGGAGAGCTTAGAGCACCTTCCAGTGCCTGAAGGGGCTCCAGAAAAGCTGGGGAGGGACTTTTTACAAGAGCTTGTAGTGAGAGGACAAGGTGCAATGGATTAATAACTGGAAGAGGGGAGGTTTGGATTAGATATTAGGAAGCAATTCTTTAGTGTGAGGGTGGTGAGACGCTGGAACAGGTTGCCCAGAGAAGCTATGGAAGCCCCATCCCTGGCAGTGTTCAAGTTGAGGCTGGATGGGGCTCAAAGCAACCTGATTTAGTGGGAGGTGTCCCTGTCCAAGCAGGGGGGTTGGAACTAGATGACCTCTAATGTCCCTTCCAATCCAAACCAGCCTATGATTCTATGGTAGGTATTTAGTAGACATTACCTGGATATTACGAATGAAATCAAGTGATTCATCCATGCCAGAAGTATTCGTTGCTCCAGATCTGAAGCTGGATCAACTTGCTGTCTAACACTCCTCACCGAAGTGGGAGGCGAGGTGCGGCTGGGTCAGGATTCTGAGATGAAGACCCAATAACAACAAACAAGCTGTTCTGGAGCAGGCATTCTTTATTGCAGCACTGGGCAGCACTGGGGATTCTCCACCATAAGTGCTCCAACAAGTCAGTGAAACACCCCAACTAATAGACACCAAAAACATGCATATTCAGCTTCATGTCAATGAGTTCCCAGAATTCCTTTACATAGTCCTTTTATTTCCTGGAATTGGCTATCTTTGTAATTAGGCATGCTTGAGAGTCTCCTGGGGGTCTTTTGTTGATTCTAGTCCTTTGTCATCTTTGTCCGGTCTCCCATCCTGGTCCTGTCTCCAGTCTCCCGCTGGTAGATTGCCCAGGTGGGTCAGAATCAACATGAGTGTTGTCTGCAGGCCCACAGGTCTTAGAAGACTTGATGTTTATGACAACCTGCAGGATGCTTGGCATAATTGATTGACAGTTTCACAAAGCACATTGTTTTAAAAGTGACCCTTCAGTTCACTTAGTACAGCAAAGTCATCAGTTTCTATCACCGGGCCCAAATTACTTTGTTCCCAATTTCTTTCCCTCCTTCCCCCCAGCGGCACAGGGGGGACAGGGGATGGGCTTTAGAGTCAGTTCACAGCTGGTGTTTTCTGCTTTTCCTTCCTCTTCCGTGAGAAGGATCCCTTACAGTCCCCCCCTGCTTCCCCACGGGGTCCCTCCCATGGGAGAGACTCCTCCACGAACCTCTCCTCCAGGAGCCCTTCCCACGAGGTCCGGAGCAGCTGCTCCAGCGCGGGCTGCCCACAGAGTCCCGGGCTGCTCCGGGAACAGGCACCTCCCCTGGCGCGGGGTCCTTCACGGCTGCAGCTCCAAGCCCACAGGGTGCCACAGTCACCCCTCCTGGCGTCTTCAGGAAATGTTCCACCACGCTCCTCCAGGAGTGCAGGGGGACAGCTGCCATCACGCCGTGGGCTGCAGGGGAACTTCTACTCGGGCACCTTCTTCCCCTTCTTCCTCACCAACCTCGGGATCTTCACCCAGCACTGCTGTCTCCTCTCCAGCTCAGCTCTTTCTCCACTGCTTGCTCTCTCCTCAGGTTTTATTTCAGTTCTTTCATACGTTAATCACGGAGGCACACCCATTGTCTCTCTAATGGCTCCTTGGCTAGATGGTTTGGAGCTGGAGGAGCTTCTTTGGCTTCTTATGGGAGCCACCACTGGGGCCCCTACTCCACTACCAAAAACCCCACCAAACCAAACCAGCACAAACAATACAGTTTACTTGTTGCTGTTTAATTTCCTAACAAATTCTTTGTTAGCATCCATAAAGATGTGTTTTTAAATTAAAAATAATAGTTTGTGAATGTTACGGAAGAGTGTGATGTTGGGTAGAGTTATGAGCAAGTGAGAAGCACATTTCCAATGGGCAGGAAGTGAGGCATTGAGTGGGATTGGATTGAGGAGTTTCCAAGTGTCTTGGGACATTTTTAATTATTGAAAAATGATGATTTTGTGGGAAAATTTGTTAGCTTTCCTGTGAGTCTCTCAACATGCACTAAACTGGAGAGCAATGTGCTGTTTTCAGATTTTCTACATATGAGAAAAAGGAAAGTTTTCTGGTTGACTAACATTTCTAAGTTACTGACATACGGTGATGTTTCGAAACCTGTTTTCAAAACTACAGAATATTTTCCCTTTAAATATCTGTTTATAGCAATTTGGAACCCTTATTTCTATCCCCCACCCAAAAGAGGTGACAGAAAAAATGCATTAAATTTTTATATGGTATAGAGGTTATCTTCTTCACAACAAACGGCTTTTTGCCTAACTGCAGACACTTTGCTGTGCTAACTGCTTCAGCATTCCCTATGTGCAGTGTCACAAAACCCCTCCATGAACAGAATTTCCTGTGTAAAGGAGAAAGGACTGGGTTTGGTGCATTTCAGTTCTTCTTCCTCAACCTAATCTTATGTTGTTGCTCAAAGGCTAAATATCCTTGTCATGATAGATAGCAAGAGAGCTGCTGTATCTTTGCCTATTTTGCCCCTATGAAATGCATGCTTTATGTATAGATCATATCTCTAAGTTGCTGAAAGCACATTCACATGACATGCCTCAAGTTGCCAATATGGAAAACATGAACTGCTCCTTCAGCAGCATGTGAAGTGTTTCAGGGAGTGTAATAAGAGATGAGTTCACTATTTATTGAAGTAGAATTAAGACCTGGGAAATTCTATTGTTATCATCACTCAAGAGTACCTGTGAAAGAAAGAAATAGGACTCTGGAAGTTACAATATTCAGTTTGAACTCAAGAGATGCTGTTGTTTTCTCATAGTATACTTAATTCACAATTACACAGTTAATATATTGAATTTTACAGTCTGTAACTGAGAAATAGGTTCCTACATGTGAAGTTCAGCCCCTATTTAGGACTTGGATACACAGCAACTAAGATGACTCTAGTTCAAGATTCCATTTGGAAACTTTATTAGAGACTGCCATTCCTAAAATTGTACCGCAGATCACTTGCACATTCATATAATTTTCAAATAATGTCCAGATGAATCTTAATAAAACTGTAGAGAGAAAATTCAGCTAAAAATCAATTGAAATTATACATAGATCTACATCCTGAAATTATAAAAATAAGTTTTCCAACCATGTTTTTTTCATGTTTTTATTCAAGTATTGCACTTCTAAGACGTAGAATAAAATTTTAAAAGGAAAAACCCCACATTCTTCTATCTGAAAAGTTTGTTTTTAATTTTTCTATGTCTACTTCTGTTAGTGGAAATTAAGAAATGTAAGGATTTGATATATTCTCACAGTGAGCTTTTTTGCTGGCATGGTGTTCTCCATAGTGGATAGGATTGTGGGTGAAACAAGAGCAGCCCCACAGAAAGAGGCCATAGAATCACAGAATGATTAAGGCTGGAAGGTTGTAATCATGGCCTAATTGCTATGCATAAGGCCACAATGAAGAACACAGACAGCATTGAAATGTGTCTCTTGTGAAGCAAACATTGCCTAGGGTGTCAGAGTGGATGTGATTGCAGAGACTGAAATCATAGAATCATAGGACTGCACAAGTGCAAGCCTTGGATTGCAGACATCTCAAAAGCTTTCCTTAGCCTTGCTCTGTGTGTTCAGTCTCCCTCACTAAGGTGCTGGGAACCTGGCCTTGCAGGTCACTGGAGGCTATGGTGAATGAATCAGGTGCTCATCCAGGAGCCAGAGCAGCCAGAGCTCGGCTCCACAGTCGTGGCACTTGTCCCCTGTGCAAAGGGCTCCCCACTTGGACAGTGTGACAGCCGCCTCACTGGGGTCACCCAAGGACAATGCCGTGGGGCTCCCAGGGCTTGGTTTGCACATGGCTCCCAAGGAAGCCACTTCATGCTCCCTGCAGCACAAGGCAACGTGCACAGCTGTGGAGGGTGAGAAATGATTCCGACTGCCCCAGCGCAGGAGCACGGACAGGCAGGGGGGCCTCAGGGAAGGAACCGGGGGAAGCAGAGTGCACCACATCAGCTCTTGCTCCAAATGCTCCCTGCCCCTGTGGCAGCTGAGCAGGCAGCACCCTATGCCCGCCTGCCCCGAGCAAGTGACACACAGACGCAGCACTTGGTCAAACAGGCCATTTATTGGCAACTCTGTAGAGAGGAGAGCTCCCGGCAGGAATGGACTCTGCAGGAGAAGGAGGGCGGTTGCTGTCCAGGTGGGAACGGGAAGAACACACGCTGGGCTCTTGTCCCGAACGCAGCGACACAGCAGACGAGATGTACGTTGGCAGAACAAGGTTTATTGCAAACAGCAGCGGGGGCTCAACCCTGTTAAAGTAACAGGCACCAGCACAATCGGGCTGTGGGGAAACTGGGATATCACAACAGAAGGTTGAAGCAACGCTGCAAAAGGGATCTTAACAACAGAGTCTACCACTAATAGTCAAATCAGTCACTAAAGGTCTGCCATTAAATGCTAGCCACTAACTTACTGACAAGTCTTATACTAGACCTAGAACACTGACTACTGCTTGAAAAGGATCCTAAAACCTTAACATCTAAACCTTAACATCTAAAACTTAACGAGGAAAGATTGCTTGATGTCAAACTAACTAATCAAGACAATAAGGGAGGGTCTATAAAACAGGAGACAAAAAGCAATCCGAGAGGGAAAGTGAGGCAGGCACACTGAGAGATGGGCCGTCCTGCTACACCTCTAACACTCCAGGCTCATGACGGTGTCTGAATCAGGTCGCTGCAGCACAAATTCCATCTCAATCAGGAGAGGCCTCTGGGAAGGGCAGGTCAGCAAGAGCCAGCAGGAGCAGCTGGAGGGCAGCACCCTTAGCTGGCAGTGTCTGGGTATAAGCATAAGCACCCAGGCTGCATTTATCAAGGTATGAAGCCAGAAGTAGGTGTTCTCCATGTCCAGGTAGGGGCCAGTGCAGAGGGTGACTAGGAGTCTGGCAGCCTGGTGCTTCTCCAGCTCCTTCTCATGGTCGTGGAAGAAGCACAGCATGTGGCTGCACTCCAGCTCAAGACAGATTCTGTAGGGTGCCGCTGGCATCTCCTCCTCACTGTGCAGCTCCAGGTGGAAGGTGTGCCCATGGGGAGGCTGGATGGGAACCAGAACCTGGTAGATATGATCAGCCTCAAAGCAACTCCAGCCCTCTGAGGTGCTCTCCCTGATGATAGCAGGCCTCAGTTCTGGCACAAAACTCCTCTTGCAAAGTTCTCAGCACATACAAAGAAGTTCATCCATCAGTTCCTCCACCATAGGGAACTCTTCTTGTTTATTCTTCCCTGCCGTGTTTCTGGAGCTGTTCTCTTTGCTGCTTGCTGGCTGGCTGACACTGACAGCCCCTCTTCCTGAGCCTCCAGCAGAGCCCAAGGAGCAGGAGCAGGACTGCAGCAATGGCACAGAACTGCCACTGCTGCGAAGCCGCAAAGAGCAGGACCCCCAGGCAAAGCTGCTCTGCTCCTGGGCCTTCTGCTCCATCTCCTGCCTCAGCCTCGTCATCTCGTGCTCCAGCAGTGGAAGATGGAGGGCAATTGCTGTCCAGGTGTTAATCGAACATGCTGTCTTCTACTTCTTCAAGGCTCGTGAAGGTATCGGAGTCACCTTCCTGCACCCCAAGTGTCATCTCAATGATGAGAGAACTACCAGAAGAGGGGGTCAGCCTGAGCTTGCAGGAGCGGCTGGAGGGCAGCACCGTTAGCTGGCAGTGTCTTGACTCAGACAAAAGTGCCCAGGCTGTATCGACCAATGTCTGGAACCAGATGTAGGTTTCATCAATATCCATGTAGTGGCCAATGCAGAGGATGCTGTCCAGGAAGCTGGGAGCCTGATTCTTTTCCAGCTCCTCCTTAGGGTCGTGGAGGAAGCACAGCATGTGCTGTGTGCAGGTGCACTCCAGCTCAACTCGGAGTCTGTAGGTCCCCTCCACGGTGCCCATCTCCAGTTGAAAGGCATGCCCATGGGGCGGCTGCATGTGCACCAGGAAGTGGTAGATAGGTTCATCCTCACCAGGACTCCACCCTTCTGAGGTGCTTTCCATGACGGGAACGAGCCTCAGTTGTGGCATAGAACTGCCCTTGACAAGTTTTCGGCAGACATGGAGAAGTTTATGCACCAGTTCCTCCGCCATGGTGAATGATTCTGGCATGACTGGTGCAAGACTGGCTTTCTCTTCTTGGTTCTCCTTCCCTGCCCTGTTTCTGGAGCTGCCCTCTTTCCTGCGGCTGGCTGGTTGACAGCTCCTGTTCCTGAGCCTCCAGTAGAGCCCGCAGAGCAGGAGCAGGACTGCAGCAACGGCCCAGAACTGCCACTGCTGCAAGGCCGCAAAGAGCAGGGCCCCCCAGGGAAAGCCGCTCTGCTCCTGGGTCCCCAGCTGCAGGGCATTTTCCTTCTGCTCGATCTCCTGCAGCAGCCGAGCCATCTCCCTCTTCAGCATCTGCTCTCGCTCCCACATGCGCACGCGCGTCTCCTCATCCAGCTCATCACCCACTGGCTGTGGGCCCTGGATGAGGCTTAGGACAACCAGGGCAAGCAACAGCACGGAAACCTGACGCAGTAACCTCATGAGATCCATGGTCTGCAAGAGAAGAGAGAGAAGGGTTTCAGTGGGGCCGGGAGGAAGGGAGGGAGGGAGGGAGGGAGGGCTTGTGGGCGCTGTGGTGGTGGGGAGCGGGGGCCGGGAGCCGCAGGGAGCTGGGGGCAGGTAGGAGAAGCGCCCAGGCAGCTGGGAGGCAGCAAGGCCTGTGCCCAGCCCCGGCGGGGGCAGCACCGTGCCCTGCCCAAGGCGCTGCCGCCAGCAGCTGGGCCCTCGGGGCAGGGCCAGAACCCACCCCCCCGGGGGCCGCCTTTCTGCCCCGGCCCTGCTCCAGCCCGGCCTCCCCCCTGCCCGTGCACTCACCGCTGGCCCAAGTCGCACTGGGGCACAGCTGCTGCTGGCGCCTTTTATAGCTGCCCTCCTGGTGATGTCACAGGCGCCAGAGCCATCACAGCCACGCCCGGCAACCAGCCAGTCACGAAAGCCCCCACAGACACCCCCAAACAGCAGAGCCCCCGGCAGGAGGGGGCTCCCGGGGGCTCCCTTTACAGAGCAGACAGAAGTGCCCGCCAAGTCCCCGACCAAACATCCAATGGGGTGACGTGAGCCTGGGGTGCTTTGCCCCTGGAGATCTCATTGCGTGAGATGGGACCAGCTCCCTTGGTGCTGGCCTCTCTGCTGCTGGACCAGCCACTGTGCTCTTGGCTCCTTTTGGACACGCAGGGGTGGGTGGGTGCTGGTGTCTACCCATCCTGGTGGCGGGGTGTGGCCTGTCCATGGCAGGGTCTCTGCTCCTGCTGGGCCACTGCCAGAGGACATTGCTTCCAAAGCGACATCCAACAGTAAGAAGAGTAAGGCAGAAAGCACTTGGTACAGCAACAAGTCCAAAGTGCTTTATACTGCAAATAAATAGACAATAGGAAGGCAATCTTCCACACAGGTCACTGCAGGTGAACTGGTACTTGCTGGGCATCTCAAAGATCCAGCTTTTCAACCTCCTTGGACAACTCTGCCTCCACGACTTTCTAGCAGAAATAAAAAACAAGAGGAATCAGCAACCATGAAGCAGTTTGCTTACATTCCTGTTAGACAAACGTAGCTAAGATGATCAAATCCTGGGATCCTATCAGTGCTGAGTAGCCCAAGTACTGAACTGGAAGGTGTCACTGCTGCAAACAGCAGTAGTCTCTATAGACAGCTGCAGAGAAATCTGCAAAGGAAGGGCTAAACAAGCTCCACTGCCTTTGTGCTGTGCCCCAAAGTGGTATCAGACACCTTCCAGCTGAGCAGGGACACTCCAGAGCTGAGGATTCTGGCCTGATCAAAGCCTCAGGCTGGGAAGATCAACTTGTATTTCTGAATCAAAACCCAGTAGTTTAACCAACCTGAGCAGTTCCACCTGAAAACATTCAAAACGCTCTCAAAGAGACCTGTGATTTCTGACCTCGGCTCTGAGGCTTATCACAAACACCCTGTGCTTTCCCTATGGGCCAGAAGACAGTGGCCTAAAGAAATAAAGACAGGCTGTGTGCTCAGATGGGGCCCAGCTCGCTCAGGAGAGCTAAGTGTGAACTTCCCAAACAGCTTGACATGGCTGTTCCCCAGCAACCATACCTGCAGATTGCACAAGCACGGATGAAACGGGCATGATCTTTTACAGGGGAGGGTCCTCACTGCAGCCCACAAGGCAGCTGCAACATGAAACATGGGCCCTAGAGCCCTCAGAGCTCAGGAGCAGCAAGGACAAGGAAGGTTGAGAGCCCACAAAGCTGCAACACAGCTGAGTGAATAAACACCCTGGCAGGGGAAGCAGACAAAATCCAGAGGGATCCCGAGACCTAATCTCCACTGATCCCATCGTGCCCAACTGCCTTTGTAGCTTAGGTATCATTGCCCCAGCAGTTCCTCTTACCCATACACGTGGCTTCTGCCTTACTAGAGCAAAGTTCCCCTCTGGAGATCATTAAGACTACAACCTGAGGAAGATCCATTCCCAACCAATGATATATAGAGCTTGTTTTGGAACGACAGCACTCATTTGAATCTCTGTGAAAGATTAAAAAAAAGGCTTACCAGCTCTCGTTTTACTTCTTCAACCTTCATCCGTGCAAGGGAAAGACTCGAATGAGAGAAAATGGCATAAAAATCAGTATTTCAGCTGGAAACAGGGTCCCTGCATCATTGCAAGAGTCTGATGATGGGCAACAGGGGAATTTGGGGCTAACAGAATCAGTTTTGTGCACACTCTTCACATGCAGAAGGTTTGTGCACACTCTTCACATGCAGAAGGTTCTGACATTAAAAGCCTAGGACCAGCTCGGTCTGGGCTTTATTTTCCAAATGTCTGACATGGCCTAAAGCCTAAAAAAACCCCATTTTTAGCCATTTCCCAAACCTCCCAATCGAGGGCCTGGACTTGAAACACATCCATGCTGAGTACTCAGCACCCGCAAGAGAAATCAAAGAAACTGGTGGAGCAGCCAGTACTCACACAAGCTCCAGTACTTGTTTAGGGGACAACCCCGACATTTGGCTGCTGTGTCATAATCATTAAATCTGGCTTAAAGCTCTAAACTCTGCACAAGGTGCCGTGTCCACCATATTGACAGCCTGATGACATGCAGAGCTAAGAAACTGGTAAATCTCAACACAAGTTGTTATATTAAGGAATTCTATTTTCTTCCCCATTCCTTTGTCTAATTTTGGGCTAATTCACCTTCACCTTGAGCTCACCCAGTCAATCGATGCATGTTGTTTAAACACAGTTTGCCTGGCAAGCGTACTTACTTAATTGCCTGGCTTTGATTAGGAAATACATGTAGCCTTCTGTTTACACCCTTGGCAGACCTGTAGGACATCTACCTGTCCACTGAAACCATCACAACAATATCCTTTGCATTCTCAAGTCTGTTAAAATTCATCTGATGGCAAATACACTAGAACTGGTATACAAATACACTAGGACAGTGGAAAAAATAATTACAGGAGGTAAGTCGAGGTAAGACTCCATTTTCTTCTGCAGAGACGCAATTTCTTCCTGCAGTCCAGCCAGTTCCTGTCAAGAGAACAAGGCAGATTATAGTCTACAGTCTTACTTGTAGAAGGCACGTAAATCAGTTAATAAAGAGATCCACAATTATCTACAGCATTTCAGAATTCACAGACGCTGGCGAGAGCTTTCACAGTCCTTCTTTACACCCAAGGGAAACTCTATCTATGTGTGGATGTATGTGTGTGTATGTGTGTGTATGTGTGTATGTGTGTATGTATGTCTGTGTGTGTGTCTGTATGTGTGAGTGTATGTGTGTATGTGTGTATGTCTGTATGTATGTGTGTGTGTCTGTATGTGTGTGTATGTGTGAATGTGTGTATGTCTGTGTGTCTGTATGTATGTGTGTGTGTCTGTATGTGTGTGTATGTGTGAATGTGTGTGTACGTGTGTGTGTATGTGTGTATGTGTGTATGTCTGTGTGTCTGTATGTGTGTGTATGTGTGAATGTGTGTGTGTACGTTTGTGTGTATGTGTGAATGTGTGTATGTCTGCATGTCTGTATGTATGTGTGTATGTGTGTCTATGTGTGTATGTATGTGTGTATATATGTGTGTATGTGTGTGTGTGTGAATGTATATGTCTATGTGTGTATGTCTGTATGTATGTGTATGTGTATGTGTGTGTTTACGAATGTGTGTATCTATGTGTGTACGTATGTGTGTATGTATGTCTGTAAGTCTGTATGTGTGTATGTGTGTACGTGTGTGTATATGTGTATGTGTCTTCTGGTATGAGCCCAGTAAGTACAATAAAAGTGACAGTAAGTACAATAAAAAAACTTCTCTCTAGAGGGAAAGCCATCAAGGAGAAGAAGGGATCAATGTGCCAAGGTCAACGGTACAAGGTTCAACAAGGCCAAGTGCTGGGTCCTGCACTGGGTCCCAACAACCCCATGCAATGCTACAGGCTTGGGGAAGAGTGGCTGGAGAGCTGCCCAGCAGAAAAGGACCTGGGGGTGCTGGTTGACAGCTGGCTTAACAGGAGCCAGCATGCGCCCAGGTGGCCAAGAAGGCCAACAGCATCCTGGCTTGTATCAGGAACAACGTGGCCAGGAGGACCAGGCAGGTGATCTTACCCCCTGTACTTGGCACTGGTGAGGCTGCACCTCAAGTACTGTTTCAGTTCTGGGCCCCTCACTGGTGTTGGAACAGGCTGCCTAGGCAGGTGGTGGAGTCGCCATCCCTGGAGGCAGTAAAAAAACCGTGTAGATGTTGTGCTTCAGAACATGCTCTAGTAGACACGGTGGGTGTTGTTGTGTTGTTTGTTTTGTGGTTCCGTGGGTGGTTTTTGCAGGGGTAATGTTGTGTGTTTTTTTTCTGAGTGGACGGTTGGACTCTGTGATCTCAGAGGTCTTTCCAGCTGTAACAATTCTGTGATTCTGTGGAGCAGAGCCTGAGATGTGAAGCAAGTTTTCTCTTAGAGTAAGGAAATTAATGTGGAGACAGAATAAACAAAGATAACTACAGCAGCTGCTCCTGCAAGTCTAGCAATAGGTTAAAAAAGACATTTTCCAGTTTCTCTAGGCCTCTGAGGTGCAGGTATATTTGTATTCTAAACCATGTAAATGTGTGCAAATCTCTCTTAACCAAACTAAAGCATCCCCAGCCGCTGCGTACAGCAAATTCGTACCCCCAGAAAGAGAACAAGTCCACTTCTTTATTACCTGTAATTAACTGTGAATATACACGTGCAACCAAGCAAACACTCGCTTGATTTTCAGGCAAATATAGCCTGATAGATAGCAAGAGAGCTGCTGTATCTTTGCCTATTTTGCCCCTATGAAATGCATGCTTTATGTATAGATCATATCTCTAGGTTGCTGAAAGCACATTCACATGACATGCCTCAAGTTGCCAATATGGAAAACATGAACTGCTCCTTCAGCAGCATGTGAAGTGTTTCAGGGAGTGTAATAAGAGATGAGTTCACTATTTATTGAAGTAGAATTAAGACCTGGGAAATTCTATTGTTATCATCACTCAAGAGTACCTGTGAAAGAAAGAAATAGGACTCTGGAAGTTACAATATTCAGTTTGAACTCAAGAGATGCTGTTGTTTTCTCATAGTATACTTAATTCACAATTACACAGTTAATATATTGAATTTTACAGTCTGTAACTGAGAAATAGGTTCCTACATGTGAAGTTCAGCCCCTATTTAGGACTTGGATACACAGCAACTAAGATGACTCTAGTTCAAGATTCCATTTGGAAACTTTATTAGAGACTGCCATTCCTAAAATTGTACCGCAGATCACTTGCACATTCATATAATTTTCAAATAATGTCCAGATGAATCTTAATAAAACTGTAGAGAGAAAATTCAGCTAAAAATCAATTGAAATTATACATAGATCTACATCCTGAAATTATAAAAACAAGTTTTCCAACCATGTTTTTTTCATGTTTTTATTCAAGTATTGCACTTCTAAGACGTAGAATAAAATTTTAAAAGGAAAAACCCCACATTCTTCTATCTGAAAAGTTTGTTTTTAATTTTTCTATGTCTACTTCTGTTAGTGGAAATTAAGAAATGTAAGGATTTGATATATTCTCACAGTGAGCTTTTTTGCTGGCATGGTGTTCTCCATAGTGGATAGGATTGTGGGTGAAACAAGAGCAGCCCCACAGAAAGAGGCCATAGAATCACAGAATGATTAAGGCTGGAAGGTTGTAATCATGGCCTAATTGCTATGCATAAGGCCACAATGAAGAACACAGACAGCATTGAAATGTGTCTCTTGTGAAGCAAACATTGCCTAGGGTGTCAGAGTGGATGTGATTGCAGAGACTGAAATCATAGAATCATAGGACTGCACAAGTGCAAGCCTTGGATTGCAGACATCTCAAAAGCTTTCCTTAGCCTTGCTCTGTGTGTTCAGTCTCCCTCACTAAGGTGCTGGGAACCTGGCCTTGCAGGTCACTGGAGGCTATGGTGAATGAATCAGGTGCTCATCCAGGAGCCAGAGCAGCCAGAGCTCGGCTCCACAGTCGTGGCACTTGTCCCCTGTGCAAAGGGCTCCCCACTTGGACAGTGTGACAGCCGCCTCACTGGGGTCACCCAAGGACAATGCCGTGGGGCTCCCAGGGCTTGGTTTGCACATGGCTCCCAAGGAAGCCACTTCATGCTCCCTGCAGCACAAGGCAACGTGCACAGCTGTGGAGGGTGAGAAATGATTCCGACTGCCCCAGCGCAGGAGCACGGACAGGCAGGGGGGCCTCAGTGAAGGAACCGGGGGAAGCAGAGTGCACCACATCAGCTCTTGCTCCAAATGCTCCCTGCCCCTGTGGCAGCTGAGCAGGCAGCACCCTATGCCCGCCTGCCCCGAGCAAGTGACACACAGACGCAGCACTTGGTCAAACAGGCCATTTATTGGCAACTCTGTAGAGAGGAGAGCTCCCGGCAGGAATGGACTCTGCAGGAGAAGGAGGGCGGTTGCTGTCCAGGTGGGAACGGGAAGAACACACGCTGGGCTCTTGTCCCGAACGCAGCGACACAGCAGACGAGATGTACGTTGGCAGAACAAGGTTTATTGCAAACAGCAGCGGGGGCTCAACCCTGTTAAAGTAACAGGCACCAGCACAATCGGGCTGTGGGGAAACTGGGATATCACAACAGAAGGTTGAAGCAACGCTGCAAAAGGGATCTTAACAACAGAGTCTACCACTAATAGTCAAATCAGTCACTAAAGGTCTGCCATGAAATGCTAGCCACTAACTTACTGACAAGTCTTATACTAGACCTAGAACACTGACTACTGCTTGAAAAGGATCCTAAAACCTTAACATCTAAACCTTAACATCTAAAACTTAACGAGGAAAGATTGCTTGATGTCAAACTAACTAATCAAGACAATAAGGGAGGGTCTATAAAACAGGAGACAAAAAGCAATCCGAGAGGGAAAGTGAGGCAGGCACACTGAGAGATGGGCCGTCCTGCTACACCTCTAACAACTCCAGGCTCATGACGGTGTCTGAATCAGGTCGCTGCAGCACAAATTCCATCTCAATCAGGAGAGGCCTCTGGGAAGGGCAGGTCAGCAAGAGCCAGCAGGAGCAGCTGGAGGGCAGCACCCTTAGCTGGCAGTGTCTGGGTATAAGCATAAGCACCCAGGCTGCATTTATCAAGGTATGAAGCCAGAAGTAGGTGTTCTCCATGTCCAGGTAGGGGCCAGTGCAGAGGGTGACTAGGAGTCTGGCAGCCTGGTGCTTCTCCAGCTCCTCCTCATGGTCGTGGAAGAAGCACAGCATGTGGCTGCACTCCAGCTCAAGACAGATTCTGTAGGGTGCCGCTGGCATCTCCTCCTCACTGTGCAGCTCCAGGTGGAAGGTGTGCCCATGGGGAGGCTGGATGGGAACCAGAACCTGGTAGATATGATCAGCCTCAAAGCAACTCCAGCCCTCTGAGGTGCTCTCCCTGATGATAGCAGGCCTCAGTTCTGGCACAAAACTCCTCTTGCAAAGTTCTCAGCACATACAAAGAAGTTCATCCATCAGTTCCTCCACCATAGGGAACTCTTCTTGTTTATTCTTCCCTGCCGTGTTTCTGGAGCTGTTCTCTTTGCTGCTTGCTGGCTGGCTGACACTGACAGCCCCTCTTCCTGAGCCTCCAGCAGAGCCCAAGGAGCAGGAGCAGGACTGCAGCAATGGCCCAGAACTGCCACTGCTGCGAAGCCGCAAAGAGCAGGACCCCCAGGCAAAGCTGCTCTGCTCCTGGGCCTTCTGCTCCATCTCCTGCCTCAGCCTCGTCATCTCGTGCTCCAGCAGCGGAAGATGGAGGGCAACTGCTGTCCAGGTGTTAATCGAACATGCTGTCCTCTACTTCCTCAAGGCTCATGAAGGTATTGGAGTCACCTTCCTGCACCCCAAGTGTCATCTCAATGATGAGAGAACTACCAGAAGAGGGGGTCAGCCTGAGCTTGCAGGAGCGGCTGGAGGGCAGCACCGTTAGCTGGCAGTGTCTTGACTCAGACAAAAGTGCCCAGGCTGTATCGACCAATGTCTGGAACCAGATGTAGGTTTCATCAATATCCATGTAGTGGCCAATGCAGAGGATGCTGTCCAGGAAGCTGGGAGCCTGATTCTTTTCCAGCTCCTCCTTAGGGTCGTGGAGGAAGCACAGCATGTGCTGTGTGCAGGTGCACTCCAGCTCAACTCGGAGTCTGTAGGTCCCCTCCACGGTGCCCATCTCCAGTTGAAAGGCATGCCCATGGGGCGGCTGCATGTGCACCAGGAAGTGGTAGATAGGTTCATCCTCACCAGGACTCCACCCTTCTGAGGTGCTTTCCATGACGGGAACGAGCCTCAGTTGTGGCATAGAACTGCCCTTGACAAGTTTTCGGCAGACATGGAGAAGTTTATGCACCAGTTCCTCCGCCATGGTGAATGATTCTGGCATGACTGGTGCAAGACTGGCTTTCTCTTCTTGGTTCTCCTTCCCTGCCCTGTTTCTGGAGCTGCCCTCTTTCCTGCGGCTGGCTGGTTGACAGCTCCTGTTCCTGAGCCTCCAGTAGAGCCCGCAGAGCAGGAGCAGGACTGCAGCAACGGCCCAGAACTGCCACTGCTGCAAGGCCGCAACGAGCAGGGCCCCCCAGGGAAAGCCGCTCTGCTCCTGGGTCCCCAGCTGCAGGGCATTTTCCTTCTGCTCGATCTCCTGCAGCAGCCGAGTCATCTCCCTCTTCAGCATCTGCTCTCGCTCCCACATGCGCACGCGCGTCTCCTCATCCAGCTCATCACCCACTGGCTGTGGGCCCTGGATGAGGCTTAGGACAACCAGGGCAAGCAACAGCACGGAAACCTGACGCAGTAACCTCATGAGATCCATGGTCTGCAAGAGAAGAGAGAGAAGGGTTTCAGTGGGGCCGGGAGGAAGGGAGGGAGGGAGGGAGGGAGGGCTTGTGGGCGCTGTGGTGGTGGGGAGCGGGGCCGGGAGCCGCAGGGAGCTGGGGGCAGGTAGGAGAAGCGCCCAGGCAGCTGGGAGGCAGCAAGGCCTGTGCCCAGCCCCGGCGGGGGCAGCACCGTGCCCTGCCCAAGGCGCTGCCGCCAGCAGCTGGGCCCTCGGGGCAGGGCCAGAACCCACCCCCCGGGGGCCGCCTTTCTGCCCCGGCCCTGCTCCAGCCCGGCCTCCCCCCTGCCCGTGCACTCACCGCTGGCCCAAGTCGCACTGGGGCACAGCTGCTGCTGGCGCCTTTTATAGCTGCCCTCCTGGTGATGTCACAGGCGCCAGAGCCATCACAGCCACGCCCGGCAACCAGCCAGTCACGAAAGCCCCCACAGACACCCCCAAACAGCAGAGCCCCCGGCAGGAGGGGGCTCCCGGGGGCTCCCTTTACAGAGCAGACAGAAGTGCCCGCCAAGTCCCCGACCAAACATCCAATGGGGTGACGTGAGCCTGGGGTGCTTTGCCCCTGGAGATCTCATTGCGTGAGATGGGACCAGCTCCCTTGGTGCTGGCCTCTCTGCTGCTGGACCAGCCACTGTGCTCTTGGCTCCTTTTGGACACGCAGGGGTGGGTGGGTGCTGGTGTCTACCCATCCTGGTGGCGGGGTGTGGCCTGTCCATGGCAGGGTCTCTGCTCCTGCTGGGCCACTGCCAGAGGACATTGCTTCCAAAGCGACATCCAACAGTAAGAAGAGTAAGGCAGAAAGCACTTGGTACAGCAACAAGTCCAAAGTGCTTTACTACTGCAAATAAATAGACAATAGGAAGGCAATCTTCCACACAGGTCACTGCAGGTGAACTGGTACTTGCTGGGCATCTCAAAGATCCAGCTTTTCAACCTCCTTGGACAACTCTGCCTCCACGACTTTCTAGCAGAAATAAAAAACAAGAGGAATCAGCAACCATGAAGCAGTTTGCTTACATTCCTGTTAGACAAACGTAGCTAAGATGATCAAATCCTGGGATCCTATCAGTGCTGAGTAGCCCAAGTACTGAACTGGAAGGTGTCACTGCTGCAAACAGCAGTAGTCTCTATAGACAGCTGCAGAGAAATCTGCAAAGGAAGGGCTAAACAAGCTCCACTGCCTTTGTGCTGTGCCCCAAAGTGGTATCAGACACCTTCCAGCTGAGCAGGGACACTCCAGAGCTGAGGATTCTGGCCTGATCAAAGCCTCAGGCTGGGAAGATCAACTTGTATTTCTGAATCAAAACCCAGTAGTTTAACCAACCTGAGCAGTTCCACCTGAAAACATTCAAAACGCTCTCAAAGAGACCTGTGATTTCTGACCTCGGCTCTGAGGCTTATCACAAACACCCTGTGCTTTCCCTATGGGCCAGAAGACAGTGGCCTAAAGAAATAAAGACAGGCTGTGTGCTCAGATGGGGCCCAGCTCGCTCAGGAGAGCTACGTGTGAACTTCCCAAACAGCTTGACATGGCTGTTCCCCAACAACCATACCTGCAGATTGCACAAGCACGGATGAAACGGGCATGATCTTTTACAGGGGAGGGTCCTCACTGCAGCCCACAAGGCAGCTGCAACATGAAACATGGGCCCTAGAGCCCTCAGAGCTCAGGAGCAGCAAGGACAAGGAAGGTTGAGAGCCCACAAAGCTGCAACACAGCTGAGTGAATAAACACCCTGGCAGGGGAAGCAGACAAAATCCAGAGGGATCCCGAGACCTAATCTCCACTGATCCCATCGTGCCCAACTGCCTTTGTAGCTTAGGTATCATTGCCCCAGCAGTTCCTCTTACCCATACACGTGGCTTCTGCCTTACTAGAGCAAAGTTCCCCTCTGGAGATCATTAAGACTACAACCTGAGGAAGATCCATTCCCAACCAATGATATATAGAGCTTGTTTTGGAACGACAGCACTCATTTGAATCTCTGTGAAAGATTAAAAAAAAGGCTTACCAGCTCTCGTTTTACTTCTTCAACCTTCATCCGTGCAAGGGAAAGACTCGAATGAGAGAAAATGGCATAAAAATCAGTATTTCAGCTGGAAACAGGGTCCCTGCATCATTGCAAGAGTCTGATGATGGGCAACAGGGGAATTTGGGGCTAACAGAATCAGTTTTGGGCACACTCTTCACATGCAGAAGGTTTGTGCACACTCTTCACATGCAGAAGGTTCTGACATTAAAAGCCTAGGACCAGCTCGGTCTGGGCTTTATTTTCCAAATGTCTGACATGGCCTAAAGCCTAAAAAAACCCCATTTTTAGCCATTTCCCAAACCTCCCAATCGAGGGCCTGGACTTGAAACACATCCATGCTGAGTACTCAGCACCCGCAAGAGAAATCAAAGAAACTGGCGGAGCAGCCAGTACTCACACAAGCTCCAGTACTTGTTTAGGGGACAACCCCGACATTTGGCTGCTGTGTCATAATCATTAAATCTGGCTTAAAGCTCTAAACTCTGCACAAGGTGCCGTGTCCACCATATTGACAGCCTGATGACATGCAGAGCTAAGAAACTGGTAAATCTCAACACAAGTTGTTATATTAAGGAATTCTATTTTCTTCCCCATTCCTTTGTCTAATTTTGGGCTAATTCACCTTCACCTTGAGCTCACCCAGTCAATCGATGCATGTTGTTTAAACACAGTTTGCCTGGCAAGCGTACTTACTTAATTGCCTGGCTTTGATTAGGAAATACATGTAGCCTTCTGTTTACACCCTTGGCAGACCTGTAGGACATCTACCTGTCCACTGAAACCATCACAACAATATCCTTTGCATTCTCAAGTCTGTTAAAATTCATCTGATGGCAAATACACTAGAACTGGTATACAAATACACTAGGACAGTGGAAAAAATAATTACAGGAGGTAAGTCGAGGTAAGACTCCAGTTTCTTCTGCAGAGACGCAATTTCTTCCTGCAGTCCAGCCAGTTCCTGTCAAGAGAACAAGGCAGATTATAGTCTACAGTCTTACTTGTAGAAGGCACGTAAATCAGTTAATAAAGAGATCCACAATTATCTACAGCATTTCAGAATTCACAGACGCTGGCGAGAGCTTTCACAGTCCTTCTTTACACCCAAGGGAAACTCTATCTATGTGTGGATGTATGTGTGTGTATGTGTGTATGTGTGTATGTATGTCTGTGTGTGTGTCTGTATGTGTGAGTGTATGTGTGTATGTGTGGATGTCTGTATGTATGTGTGTGTGTCTGTATGTGTGTGTATGTGTGAATGTGTGTGTACGTGTGTGTGTATGTGTGTATGTGTGTATGTCTGTGTGTCTGTATGTGTGTGTATGTGTGAATGTGTGTGTGTACGTGTGTGTGTATGTGTGTATGTGTGTATGTCTGTATGTCTGTATGTATGTGTGTATGTGTGTCTATGTGTGTATGTATGTGTGTATATATGTGTGTATGTGTGTGTGTGTGAATGTATATGTCTATGTGTGTATGTCTGTATGTATGTGTATGTGTATGTGTGTGTGTACGTATGTGTGTATCTATGTGTGTATGTATGTGTGTATGTGTGTATGTATGTGTGTGTGTATGTGTTTGTGTATGTATGTGTGTATATGTGTGTACGTGTGTGTATATGTGTATGTATCTTCTGGTATGAGCCCAGTAAGTACAATAAAAGTGACAGTAAGTACAATAAAAAAACTTCTCTCTAGAGGGAAAGCCATCAAGGAGAAGAAGGGATCAATGTGCCGAGGTCAACGGTACAAGGTTCAACAAGGCCAAGTGCTGGGTCCTGCACTGGGTCCCAACAACCCCATGCAATGCTACAGGCTTGGGGAAGAGTGGCTGGAGAGCTGCCCAGCAGAAAAGGACCTGGGGGTGCTGGTTGACAGCTGGCTTAACAGGAGCCAGCATGCGCCCAGGTGGCCAAGAAGGCCAACAGCATCCTGGCTTGTATCAGGAACAACGTGGCCAGGAGGACCAGGCAGGTGATCTTACCCCCTGTACTTGGCACTAGTGAGGCTGCACCTCAAGTACTGTTTCAGTTCTGGGCCCCTCACTGGTGTTGGAACAGGCTGCCTAGGCAGGTGGTGGAGTCGCCATCCCTGGAGGCAGTAAAAAAAACGTGTAGATGTTGTGCTTCAGAACATGCTCTAGTAGACACGGTGGGTGTTGTTGTGTTGTTTGTTTTGTGGTTCCGTGGGTGGTTTTTGCAGGGGTAATGTTGTGTGTTTTTTTTCTGAGTGGACGGTTGGACTCTGTGATCTCAGAGGTCTTTCCAGCTGTAACAATTCTGTGATTCTGTGGAGCAGAGCCTGAGAGGTGAAGCAAGTTTTCTCTTAGAGTAAGGAAATTAATGTGGAGACAGAATAAACAAAGATAACTACAGCAGCTGCTCCTGCAAGTCTAGCAATAGGTTAAAAAAGACATTTTCCAGTTTCTCTAGGCCTCTGAGGTGCAGGTATATTTGTATTCTAAACCATGTAAATGTGTGCAAATCTCTCTTAACCAAACTAAAGCATCCCCAGCCGCTGCGTACAGCAAATTCGTACCCCCAGAAAGAGAACAAGTCCACTTCTTTATTACCTGTAATTAACTGTGAATATACACGTGCAACCAAGCAAACACTCGCTTGATTTTCAGGCAAATATAGCCTGATAGATAGCAAGAGAGCTGCTGTATCTTTGCCTATTTTGCCCCTATGAAATGCATGCTTTATGTATAGATCATATCTCTAAGTTGCTGAAAGCACATTCACATGACATGCCTGAAGTTGCCAATATGGAAAACATGAACTGCTCCTTCAGCAGCATGTGAAGTGTTTCAGGGAGTGTAATAAGAGATGAGTTCACTATTTATTGAAGTAGAATTAAGACCTGGGAAATTCTATTGTTATCATCACTCAAGAGTACCTGTGAAAGAAAGAAATAGGACTCTGGAAGTTACAATATTCAGTTTGAACTCAAGAGATGCTGTTGTTTTCTCATAGTATACTTAATTCACAATTACACAGTTAATATATTGAATTTTACAGTCTGTAACTGAGAAATAGGTTCCTACATGTGAAGTTCAGCCCCTATTTAGGACTTGGATACACAGCAACTAAGATGACTCTAGTTCAAGATTCCATTTGGAAACTTTATTAGAGACTGCCATTCCTAAAATTGTACCGCAGATCACTTGCACATTCATATAATTTTCAAATAATGTCCAGATGAATCTTAATAAAACTGTAGAGAGAAAATTCAGCTAAAAATCAATTGAAATTATACATAGATCTACATCCTGAAATTATAAAAACAAGTTTTCCAACCATGTTTTTTTCATGTTTTTATTCAAGTATTGCACTTCTAAGACGTAGAATAAAATTTTAAAAGGAAAAACCCCACATTCTTCTATCTGAAAAGTTTGTTTTTAATTTTTCTATGTCTACTTCTGTTAGTGGAAATTAAGAAATGTAAGGATTTGATATATTCTCACAGTGAGCTTTTTTGCTGGCATGGTGTTCTCCATAGTGGATAGGATTGTGGGTGAAACAAGAGCAGCCCCACAGAAAGAGGCCATAGAATCACAGAATGATTAAGGCTGGAAGGTTGTAATCATGGCCTAATTGCTATGCATAAGGCCACAATGAAGAACACAGACAGCATTGAAATGTGTCTCTTGTGAAGCAAACATTGCCTAGGGTGTCAGAGTGGATGTGATTGCAGAGACTGAAATCATAGAATCATAGGACTGCACAAGTGCAAGCCTTGGATTGCAGACATCTCAAAAGCTTTCCTTAGCCTTGCTCTGTGTGTTCAGTCTCCCTCACTAAGGTGCTGGGAACCTGGCCTTGCAGGTCACTGGAGGCTATGGTGAATGAATCAGGTGCTCATCCAGGAGCCAGAGCAGCCAGAGCTCGGCTCCACAGTCGTGGCACTTGTCCCCTGTGCAAAGGGCTCCCCACTTGGACAGTGTGACAGCCGCCTCACTGGGGTCACCCAAGGACAATGCCGTGGGGCTCCCAGGGCTTGGTTTGCACATGGCTCCCAAGGAAGCCACTTCATGCTCCCTGCAGCACAAGGCAACGTGCACAGCTGTGGAGGGTGAGAAATGATTCCGACTGCCCCAGCGCAGGAGCACGGACAGGCAGGGGGGCCTCAGTGAAGGAACCGGGGGAAGCAGAGTGCACCACATCAGCTCTTGCTCCAAATGCTCCCTGCCCCTGTGGCAGCTGAGCAGGCAGCACCCTATGCCCGCCTGCCCCGAGCAAGTGACACACAGACGCAGCACTTGGTCAAACAGGCCATTTATTGGCAACTCTGTAGAGAGGAGAGCTCCCGGCAGGAATGGACTCTGCAGGAGAAGGAGGGCGGTTGCTGTCCAGGTGGGAACGGGAAGAACACACGCTGGGCTCTTGTCCCGAACGCAGCGACACAGCAGACGAGATGTACGTTGGCAGAACAAGGTTTATTGCAAACAGCAGCGGGGGCTCAACCCTGTTAAAGTAACAGGCACCAGCACAATCGGGCTGTGGGGAAACTGGGATATCACAACAGAAGGTTGAAGCAACGCTGCAAAAGGGATCTTAACAACAGAGTCTACCACTAATAGTCAAATCAGTCACTAAAGGTCTGCCATTAAATGCTAGCCACTAACTTACTGACAAGTCTTATACTAGACCTAGAACACTGACTACTGCTTGAAAAGGATCCTAAAACCTTAACATCTAAACCTTAACATCTAAAACTTAACGAGGAAAGATTGCTTGATGTCAAACTAACTAATCAAGACAATAAGGGAGGGTCTATAAAACAGGAGACAAAAAGCAATCCGAGAGGGAAAGTGAGGCAGGCACACTGAGAGATGGGCCGTCCTGCTACACCTCTAACAACTCCAGGCTCATGACGGTGTCTGAATCAGGTCGCTGCAGCACAAATTCCATCTCAATCAGGAGAGGCCTCTGGGAAGGGCAGGTCAGCAAGAGCCAGCAGGAGCAGCTGGAGGGCAGCACCCTTAGCTGGCAGTGTCTGGGTATAAGCATAAGCACCCAGGCTGCATTTATCAAGGTATGAAGCCAGAAGTAGGTGTTCTCCATGTCCAGGTAGGGGCCAGTGCAGAGGGTGACTAGGAGTCTGGCAGCCTGGTGCTTCTCCAGCTCCTCCTCATGGTCGTGGAAGAAGCACAGCATGTGGCTGCACTCCAGCTCAAGACAGATTCTGTAGGGTGCCGCTGGCATCTCCTCCTCACTGTGCAGCTCCAGGTGGAAGGTGTGCCCATGGGGAGGCTGGATGGGAACCAGAACCTGGTAGATATGATCAGCCTCAAAGCAACTCCAGCCCTCTGAGGTGCTCTCCCTGATGATAGCAGGCCTCAGTTCTGGCACAAAACTCCTCTTGCAAAGTTCTCAGCACATACAAAGAAGTTCATCCATCAGTTCCTCCACCATAGGGAACTCTTCTTGTTTATTCTTCCCTGCCGTGTTTCTGGAGCTGTTCTCTTTGCTGCTTGCTGGCTGGCTGACACTGACAGCCCCTCTTCCTGAGCCTCCAGCAGAGCCCAAGGAGCAGGAGCAGGACTGCAGCAATGGCCCAGAACTGCCACTGCTGCGAAGCCGCAAAGAGCAGGACCCCCAGGCAAAGCTGCTCTGCTCCTGGGCCTTCTGCTCCATCTCCTGCCTCAGCCTCGTCATCTCGTGCTCCAGCAGCGGAAGATGGAGGGCAATTGCTGTCCAGGTGTTAATCGAACATGCTGTCCTCTACTTCCTCAAGGCTCATGAAGGTATTGGAGTCACCTTCCTGCACCCCAAGTGTCATCTCAATGATGAGAGAACTACCAGAAGAGGGGGTCAGCCTGAGCTTGCAGGAGCGGCTGGAGGGCAGCACCGTTAGCTGGCAGTGTCTTGACTCAGACAAAAGTGCCCAGGCTGTATCGACCAATGTCTGGAACCAGATGTAGGTTTCATCAATATCCATGTAGTGGCCAATGCAGAGGATGCTGTCCAGGAAGCTGGGAGCCTGATTCTTTTCCAGCTCCTCCTTAGGGTCGTGGAGGAAGCACAGCATGTGCTGTGTGCAGGTGCACTCCAGCTCAACTCGGAGTCTGTAGGTCCCCTCCACGGTGCCCATCTCCAGTTGAAAGGCATGCCCATGGGGCGGCTGCATGTGCACCAGGAAGTGGTAGATAGGTTCATCCTCACCAGGACTCCACCCTTCTGAGGTGCTTTCCATGACGGGAACGAGCCTCAGTTGTGGCATAGAACTGCCCTTGACAAGTTTTCGGCAGACATGGAGAAGTTTATGCACCAGTTCCTCCGCCATGGTGAATGATTCTGGCATGACTGGTGCAAGACTGGCTTTCTCTTCTTGGTTCTCCTTCCCTGCCCTGTTTCTGGAGCTGCCCTCTTTCCTGCGGCTGGCTGGTTGACAGCTCCTGTTCCTGAGCCTCCAGTAGAGCCCGCAGAGCAGGAGCAGGACTGCAGCAACGGCCCAGAACTGCCACTGCTGCAAGGCCGCAACGAGCAGGGCCCCCCAGGGAAAGCCGCTCTGCTCCTGGGTCCCCAGCTGCAGGGCATTTTCCTTCTGCTCGATCTCCTGCAGCAGCCGAGTCATCTCCCTCTTCAGCATCTGCTCTCGCTCCCACATGCGCACGCGCGTCTCCTCATCCAGCTCATCACCCACTGGCTGTGGGCCCTGGATGAGGCTTAGGACAACCAGGGCAAGCAACAGCACGGAAACCTGACGCAGTAACCTCATGAGATCCATGGTCTGCAAGAGAAGAGAGAGAAGGGTTTCAGTGGGGCCGGGAGGAAGGGAGGGAGGGAGGGAGGGCGGGCTTGTGGGCGCTGTGGTGGTGGGGAGCGGGGCCGGGAGCCGCAGGGAGCTGGGGGCAGGTAGGAGAAGCGCCCAGGCAGCTGGGAGGCAGCAAGGCCTGTGCCCAGCCCCGGCGGGGGCAGCACCGTGCCCTGCCCAAGGCGCTGCCGCCAGCAGCTGGGCCCTCGGGGCAGGGCCAGAACCCACCCCCCGGGGGCCGCCTTTCTGCCCCGGCCCTGCTCCAGCCCGGCCTCCCCCCTGCCCGTGCACTCACCGCTGGCCCAAGTCGCACTGGGGCACAGCTGCTGCTGGCGCCTTTTATAGCTGCCCTCCTGGTGATGTCACAGGCGCCAGAGCCATCACAGCCACGCCCGGCAACCAGCCAGTCACGAAAGCCCCCACAGACACCCCCAAACAGCAGAGCCCCCGGCAGGAGGGGGCTCCCGGGGGCTCCCTTTACAGAGCAGACAGAAGTGCCCGCCAACGTCCTTCCCAGAGGGCAGCCCTCCTGCCTCCTTCCTTGCCCATCCCTCGTGGACAGTTTACAGCCATCGCTTGCAGTGTTCCAGCTGCGTGATTCGTTTTGTTTTGTTTGGACAGTGTCTGCATAGATGTATGTATTTCTGTGTGCCCATGTGTATTTTGTGTATCCTTCCTTTCTGTGAAAAGGCTGAAGAAAACAATGGAGTTTTTGGAAGGAGAGACACTAGAAATGAGAAATAAATAATTTCTGATGTTTTAAACTTTTCAGAGAGCTAGCTCATTTCATGGAGGAGAAAAACATCACAACCTTGCAAATGCTCCTCTTTATCCCAACTGGTTTGCTGGCTTTTGTCCCTTTTGCGTGCCTTTTGCAGTTTTGCAAACTATATCCTAGAACTTAGATTGGGCAAGAGGTAGGGTAGGTCAGGGAGAAGAGTGTGTGAGAATTAGGCTGAGGAGGAATGAAGGAGAGAAGTGGAAAAAGGAAAGAAAGTGAGAGTGATTGCTGTCTCTGTATACCACTACTCAACAGGGGTAACATGCTGCCACTGACTGTTCAAGGCACTCGAGTTTTAGAAAGGGAAAATCAACAGAGGTGGGAGACAAGATTTTTCTTAGGCGTGAGCCTCAGAGCTTGACAAGTCAGGCAGTTCTGAGTTTGTCTTACAGCGTAAGCCTGATGCTTCTCCCAAGGGAAAAAGAGAAGGAAAAAAAGCACCACCACCCCCCCCAACCCCAAAAACCCCCTCATCTGAAAAGCTGTTTCTTTTCCCTAAATAGATTAATCAATAAAATATTTTAATCCTTCACTGAAGTACTGATTTTTGGAAAAAAAAAAAAAATCTAAGGCCTATACAATAATAAAATTATTTGTTAAATGCAATTGCTGCTATTATTGTTAGCACAACCAGGACAACCAGTAACAATTACTCTTGATGTCTTAAAACTACATGAGGAAAACATATTGCCAGAATATTAAATTCACAGAGCAAAATAATCTGAAAACATGTACTTCAGATCCTCTTCTGTCAGTCTCACCAAGAACTGGGGTAGGGAGTGCTCTGAAGGGGTTTGAGATTTGACTCTGCATCCTAGAACACACACGACTCAAAGTCAACAACAAACTCACACATGGCCCAGATTTCCAAAAATACACAGTACTGGCAGATATATATAGTGCAAATCACATTTTCCAAATCAGAACTGGAGACAGGTTGATAGTAGGATGCTTGATTTGTTTGTTTCACACCAAATGTTTTAATGTTCTATTCTTTAAACATCAAGCTAAGAAAAATCCCTGAAAAAAACAAGATTGTGAAAATTGTAAGTCAAGCAGATTTAACTAAAATTCCAAAATTCAGATGCCATAATTAAATGATTGATTGATACAAATGGTGCTGCTTACATGGCCATGTGCTATTTTTTACACACAATTTTTTCTTATTCAGTTGTCATTACTTTCTACTTTAGCAACAAGGGAATCGAAAGCAGAGGCATCCTCCTGAGTAAAGAAAGACAGTTTTCTGCCCCTATGGACACTATACAGTATAATAACAGACATAAATTTACTGATTTCCTCTCTGGAAAGGACTGTTTCCCCCCTCCCCCCCCATCACTAGAAGGGGCTTCTGAAATCTCACTGCTCTAGCAATTTGTAATCTTCACTTTCTTTTCACTTTACTTTTTTGTTCATGGCCAACCTATCCTATGTATTCTTATGCCAACATTGGTGTTAGCTTAAATAGTTCATGCCTCTCCTTGGTGAATTCTCTTTCATTTATTTATGGACAACCATCATGTCCTCCTAAGTCTTTGTTTTCCTTGGGTAAACAAATGTTGTTTTCTCATGTCCTCTCCTATGACAGGCTTTTGCTCGTTTTGATCACTGTAATAGACTGCTCCACACTTGGGCCAACTTCAGCTTATTCTCCTTTACAAGTCTCTCTTCTACATTCTCTAATTAACCTTAGAGCCCTTAAGATGATTGTTCACATCCTTATTTTTTCAACCCATGTCTACCTATTGTCATTATTCCTCTCACACCGTAACCCCCATACTAGGAAGACATACTATTATTATCTTTTTTAATTTATTTTTCCCCCCAAACCATATAGCTTGAATGAATTCCAGAGTCTCTCTTCATTCAAGTTCCTGATACCCTCAGTCCAGCTACCTTCATCTCACTCATCAGAAACTGTCCTTTAGAAATTGCAATCCTTCTTTACCTATCTCAGCTTATTTAGCTTCTTATTTCACATCAGTTGAGTCAGCTTGCCTGCAGAGGATGCAAGTTTTATTTACTTTTTCACCTGCACATCGATAGCACTCTAATTTGGTATAAATTGCATATCTTTACAACTTCTCCAAAGAGATAAAACCAGTAAAGCTTCAGGACAGTTTGAATATAGCTGCCTTAAAACAGAACCAAGCACAATCGTATTATCCTAGTGAGGTGCCTGTTCAAATCATTAGGAGAAAACATTCCTGGTCCACGTTTATCTGCGTATGATGAACCCAGTCACCATTGCCAGTTTTTCCTCAAGATGCTGGTACATTATTTTCATAAGGTAACAAGTGTCACAAGCCCCAAAGAGTGGCTGAAAATGACTAGAAATTAATTTGCTGTGGTGCAGATCTGTTGTTGATTGCCATAAAACTCAAAGATGTGGTTTTGATCCCTGGGCTTTGAAGTGTAAAGGGTCTTCTACAAAATGGTGTACTGTAGAATCAACCTGGCTGGCAGCAGGAGCTCAGCACTCGCCATAGGTGGTTAGTACCTTCCCAAATGAAATCTTTCATGTGCAGTAGAAAAATGAAACGATCCTATTCTCTGTTATAATTTGTTCCTCACTTCCATATTCTGAAGTGCAAATGTAAAATCATTCCAGAAAATGATTGTATCTGTGTTTCCAGATTCCAGGCTTAACTCCTCAGGTGCAGCGTGCGCAGGCATAAGTAACTGAAAGAGCAAAAAGCCCATTGTTTAAATATTAATGGGTTAGAGTTTCAAAAATGAAGCATCTGGGATTCTTTTTTTTTTTTTCTCTCTCTTTGAAGTTACTTTTTGAAATTACAAAGAACACAAAAGAAGAACTGAAAGCCCAGATGCTCTTCTATTTTAACATAAGTTTTCCTTTCCAAACAAGGAGAAAAAGCAAGATAGAGAAGGAGTGAGGGGCATTGACACCCTCTGGGAAAATTTCATCTCAAGAGAACTGACCTGTCAGTGAAAGCAAATTAAATTATCTTTCTCATCTTTTACTAGTGCTGTGACATCATTAAAACTCACGTTATATACCAGCATGCTTTGTTTTGTGTTCATAACCTTAAACCAAACTGAATCCGTTGTCACATAGAGTTAAGGTATTTGTTAATGGTGCCCAAGCCAAAATGTGCATTGTCCCAAGACGACTAGCCTTTCAGTAAAATAACACAAATGTTGTGGGCCGAAGTCTTGCTCACCTTGTACCAGTCTCTGCAAAATCAATCCAGGCCACGGTGGGTTGGGAATGAAAGGGTTCTTGGATGATAACAGTGAGTGTGTTACAAAATGTTTAAGGGACACAGTTATCTGAAGTAGTGAGACACTACGGCATTGTGTAATACTTGGAGGAAAGAAAGGGTGAGAACAGCAAGCTGTGAAGGACCTGCTGCTCTCTTTACCAGGAATCTATTCTGTCTCTCTGCCTGGCCTGCTGAATGCCTTGTTCTTCCATGGCCAGCTGTTACTGTGATATTTGCTATCACAAACTGGATTTGGAAAACCTCAGCAAAGGTCACTTAGTGCATAACCCCTTTATTCCAGAGCTCAGTTGAGATCTTGGACTTCTAAAATAGTTGGAGACTGATATTGGTGAAAGAATCCCAGTACTTCAGGTGCTCAGGTTGTTCAAGTAGGGAGTGAACTGAACACTAGGAGGATAAGTCGGAAATGCTAAGTACAATTTCAGGGGGGAAGAGATTACAAAAGGGGGAAGAACAAGAAGAGAAAAATCAGTCTCCTTCCAAGGAAAAACTCTGTATCTAAAAATTCCAGTTCCCCTTTCCGCTCCAGTGAGAAGAGAAGAGAAGAGAAGAGAAGAGAAGAGAAGAGAAGAGAAGAGAAGAGAAGAGAAGAGAAGAGAAGAGAAGAGAAGAGAAGAGAAGAGAAGAGAAGAGAAGAGAAGAGAAGAGAAGAGAAGAGAAGAGAAGAGAAGAGAAGAGAAGAGAAGAGAAGAGAAGAGAAGAGAAGAGAAGAGAAGAGAAGAGAAGAGAAGAGAAGAGAAGAGAAGAGAAGACAAAAAGAAAAGAAAAGAAAAGAAAAGAAAAGAAAAGAAAAGAAAAGAAAAGAAAAGAAAAGAAAAGAAAAGAAAAGAAAAGAAAAGAAAAGAAAAGAAAAGAAAAGAAAAGAAAAGAAAAGAAAAGAAAAGAAAAGAAAAGAAAAGAAAAGGAAAGAAGAGGCCTGTATGTTTTGTGTCCATATGGCACCTCAGTAAAAATATAACACCACCATAGAGACAAAATATATCACCACAGAGAAAAAAAGGAAAGGAGATCCTAAGAGATTTCCCCAGAGTAATAAAACATGTCAACGAAGACCTCAGAACTGGGTTAACACACCTACACCTCCAGATGCCTTTTTTTATAACATTAGATATGAGAAAGCTTTCCTCACAACATAGACTGGATTTGTCCTTGAACAAGGTATTTATTTGTTTTTGTAGAACCATCTGTGCCCATCCACATTAGGAAGATGTCCTTTTTTTTCTTTTTTTTTTTTTTTTTTTTTTTATGTGAAGTAAGATATACTATGTAGTGCATGTCCCATTGGTTTAAAACCCTTTCTTTTCCCCCACAAAAGTTTAATTTCAAACATAAAATTCTTCAGTTTCTATTCTTTGGGCTGTCTTAAGGTCAGGATATTTGAGTTCTTATATTTGCAGAAGTCCTTCAGTTTCAATGGGCACAAAGGTATTGCTCTTGAAATAATAATAATAATAATTTTGAATCCCTGTACAACATGAGAAGACGTGCCAAAAGGGGCAGTTTCTGAAGGTAGCTCACTGCAGATAGAGAACCTGTTGTGTGGTGTTTTGGGAACATCCTTTGAAAATCAAGATACTTGAAAATACCACAAAAAATATCCATTTCCCCGAATCATGTCTCTTTTCATAATCATTGCCAGAGATTTGAAATAGTCTAAAAACTGGGGTACAGGAACAAAGCTGATGGTGAAGGGTAAGGCTGCTGAGCTAGTCAGGCTGTGTTTAGTTCCAAGAACAAAATGAATCTTACAATACTTGACAATTTTTGAATGGCTGGCAGACATGGAAGAGTTATACAACAACCAGAGTGGCTTGGTGAAGAAGAGCTCATTTGCTGTCCTTCTGTACTAGCATAATGAGTTTTGAGAAAAGAGGAGCACCAGGAAAGAATGCATAGTTGACGAGCAGTACAGTTCAGCTATTCCTACTCTTGTTCATTGTGTGCTGCCTCTAGTCCTGTCCCTGGATATTGCTGAGAAGAATCTGGTTTCTCTGCTCCCTTCTATCAGATATCTATGCATACAGGTAAGGTCCTCCATGGGCCTTCTCCAGGCTGAACAGTCCCAGCCCGGTCAGCCTATAGTTGTCTGAGAGGTGCTTCAGTCCTTTAATTATCTCTGTGGGACTTCATTGGACACTTTCTATTATGCACATCTCTCTTGTTCTGGGGAGCCCAGCACTGGGCATAGAAATCCAGATGTGTTAGACAGATGCTGAGCAGAAGGAAGGGTCATCTCCCTTGATCTGCTAACAATGCTCTGCCTCATGTAGCCCAGGTGGTTGTTGGCCTGTGTTGCAAGGGCACGTTGCTGGCTTATGGTCAACTTGGTGCCATCAGAACCACGAAGGCTTTCTGTGTAGAGAGGCTTCTCAGCTAGGTGTTCCCCAGCCGGTGCTGGTGTATGGGGTTTATTTGGGTAAGTCTTTCCCAGGTGCAGGTCTATCACTTCCCCTTTTTGAAATGCATATTGAAATGATATTCCCATGTGCCCATTTCTGCAGCCTGTTGAGGTCCTCCTGACTGACAGCACAGCCACCAGCACCCTGTCATTAACATGTCCTTACCAGTATGGGACCCAGTATGAACTCCTGGGGCACACCCATAGCGACTGGCTTCCCGATGGACTTCACGATGCTGGTCACAACCCTTTGCTCCCAGGAAATCAGCCCATTTTTAATCACTTCCATGTCCGCATACTGACACTATATTTAATCTGTTTGTCTAAGGGTATGTTAAGGGAAACCATCTTGAAACATTTCTGAAGTCAAGATAAATAACGACTGCTCTCCCTTCACCCACCATCTCATCAAAGACTATCAGGTTGAACATGCTTGATTTCCCCCTTGTAAAATGCATCTGACTACTCCTAATGACTTTCTTGTTCAATATTAACACAAGGTTTCACTCCACCTACTGTGCATGCCCAGAACTAAGTCCCTTATTTGTTTATTTTCTGCCAAGTCGGTTCCAGTTTGTCCTTGGCTAAATCAGCGAGAAGCACTCTGCTGGCTTGAAAGGCATTCCATTCAGTCTTGTGTGGGGGAAAAAGGAGAAATAGTCCGTTCCCACACAACATTTTATTAGACTGGACATGCACGAGTCCATGGGACCCTATGGGATGTTCCCACGAGTGCTGAAGGAGCTGGCTGGTATGATTGCAAGGCCACTCCGGATGGTCTTTGAAAGGTCATAAATAAATAAGCAAACAGGAATCAGGTTTGACACATAAACAAAAGACATGGTTCTTCATAGGGCGTGAAATGTAGCAGTGGATTAATCAGGCATAAAATCCCTAAGTTTCCTCAGATTCAAGGGAAAACTCAGCAAGATTCCAGTGGATAAATCTACAGATCTATCTATCCTATCTACAGGATAATCTAAAGTACAGGTCAAAAATTACGTAGAAGACATCTCCAGGTTAGGAAATCCTCATGCCACCAGATCTTCATTGCTGTGAGATTTTTCAGTGGCAGCATCGTGCCTGCATGCTTCATATTTGTATCTTACCCTTAGCTATCTGCTTTGGTTGGTGTCACAGACTACATACAAACCTGGATGGACTTCTTAGTAACAAGCAGGATTTGAATTGAGAATTTTAAAACTTTAATATGAACATTTAAAAAATGCAGCATTGAAATGTGTTGAGTCCCACTAAAATATTTTCAAGCTTCCCTTTGGTGGAAAGTGCATCCATACATCCTGAAGTAATGTATGGTATATCAGCATTTACTGACACATTTTAACTGCTGCTAGCAAATGAGTATGGGACAGGCGACTCTTCAAAAGTGATAATTTTAAATGATCACCATGCCATTTCTGGGTTTTAATACTCTTCAATGAAACTGCTATGTTAGGATATCGGGGAAGTAGGCTGTAACTCCAAGAAGTGAAGACTTATTCTATAAAACAGGGAACCCAGAAGAAAGCTTTAGGGACCGGGAAGATAATCCCTTCAGTAAAAACGTCTCTTTCTGACACAATCAGATGCATCTGACAATAAATAACTTCTTAGCTGTGAATTCCTTCCTTCCTTCCTTCCTTCCTTCCTTCCTTCCTTCCTTCCTTCCTTCCTTCCTTCCTTCCTTCCTTCCTTCCTTCCTTCCTTCCTTCCTTCCTTCCTTCCTTCCTTCCTTCCTTCCTTCCTTCCTTCCTTCCTTCCTTCCTTCCTTCCTTCCTTCCTTCCTTCCTTCCTTCCTTCCTTCCTTCCTTCCTTCCTTCCTTCCTTCCTTCCTTCCTTCCTTCCTTCCTTCCTTCCCCTTCCTCCCTTCCTCCCTTCCTCCCTTCCTCCCTTCCTCCCTTCCTCCCTTCCTCCCTTCCTCCCTTCCTCCCTTCCTCCCTTCCTCCCTTCCTCCTCCCTTCCTTCCTCCCTCCCTTCCTCCCTCCCTTCCTCCCTCCCTTCCTCCCTCCCTTCCTCCCTTCCTCCCTTCCTCCCTCCCTTCCTCCCTCCCTTCCTCCCTCCCTCCCTCCCTCCCTCCCTCCCTCCCTTCCTCCCTTCCTCCCTTCCTCCCTCCCTCCCTCCCTCCCTCCCTTCCTCCCTTCCTCCCTTCCTCTCTCTTCCTGTCTCTCTTTCTGTCTCTCCTTTCTTTCCTTTCTATTTGAATAGAAAAATATTCCTATGAAGTATAGGCAAGAACATGCCCTGTCTTTTCTGTGTAGGGTTTTTTAATGGTTGATGTCAGAATATGATGTCTACTCTTAGTGTTCATGGTTGATGGTTGCTGAACTATCCAGTAGTTCAGAAGTGCATATACACACACAAAATCAAAACAGCCAACAGATTGGAAAATGAAATCTACATATGACCAACATAAACTCCACTTATTCAAGGGGCTGTACGAAGGACAAAGAGGTACTTACAGTAACTTCACACAGGTACTCTGTACTGGAAAATATCTGTGATTTAGCCAAGGGTAAGGCCAGCAAGCAGAGTCCGCCTGTTTCTGATATGGGTAATATTGTTTTCAGGTCTAAAAAGACCCAGAGGAGCGTACTAATGCTTGTGCTGGGGTTCTTGTATCACTGTAGAGATCAGAAAACTGCTGGACTATGCTAGGACTTTCATCTGACCTTTATTTGGAAACCACACTGTGTGAAGGAGGTACTGTACTCCTGAGTATCTCTCTGGGATGGAATGAGAATGCAGATAGGATGGGCACCTGCATACAACAACTCAGAAATGCAGAGTCAGGTCAGCAAGTACATGCATGAAACTTCAAAACAATGTCCCATTGAAAAGAGTTGATGCATTGCCACTTAAAGAACTGATGGTGATATTACATTATTAGTTTATTTTTTTTTTTTAGAAATGAGTACCTAAATCTCAGTTTTAACATAAATTTGTTATTTTTTGAGATGAGTGAGAGTCTCTGTTCATCCACTGTTTCTGTAAATACTTGGGAGGACAGGAACAACAACAAAAAAAACCTTAAGCTTGCATTGTCTTCAGTAGGATTTTCATACTCAGGTTTCTGCTTAAGGATACTTTTGTCCAGAATTGTTACAGCTGGAAAGACCTCTGAGTTCACAGAGTCCAACCGTCCACTCAGAAAAAAAACACACAACATTACCCCTGCAAAAACCACCCACGGAACCACAAAACAAACAACACAACAACACCCACCGTGTCTACTAGAGCATGTTCTGAAGCACAACATCTACACGTTTTTTTTACTGCCTCCAGGGATGGCGACTCCACCACCTGCCTAGGCAGCCTGTTCCAACACCAGTGAGGGGCCCAGAACTGAAACAGTACTTGAGGTGCAGCCTCACTAGTGCCAAGTACAGGGGGTAAGATCACCTGCCTGGTCCTCCTGGCCACGTTGTTCCTGATACAAGCCAGGATGCTGTTGGCCTTCTTGGCCACCTGGGCGCATGCTGGCTCCTGTTAAGCCAGCTGTCAACCAGCACCCCCAGGTCCTTTTCTGCTGGGCAGCTCTCCAGCCACTCTTCCCCAAGCCTGTAGCATTGCATGGGGTTGTTGGGACCCAGTGCAGGACCCAGCACTTGGCCTTGTTGAACCTTGTACCGTTGACCTCGGCACATTGATCCCTTCTTCTCCTTGATGGCTTTCCCTCTAGAGAGAAGTTTTTTTATTGTACTTACTGTCACTTTCATTGTACTTACTGGGCTCATACCAGAAGATACATACACATATACACACACATGTACACACACGTACACACATACACACATACATACACAAACACATACACACACACATACACACACGCATAGATACATACGTACACACACATACATACACATACACATACATACACACATAGACACACATAGACACATACATTCACACACACACACACACACATATACACACATACATACACACACACACACATACACACATACACAAACACATACACCCACATACAGACATACACACATACGTACACACATACACTCACACATACACTCACACACACACACACACATGCAGACATACAGCCATACATGCAATACATGCATATGTGTTTTTTCTCCTTTAATTCTTTGCAGTAGAAACATCGAATCATAGACTGGTTTGGACTGGAAGGGACCTTTAAAGGGCGTCTAGTTCTAACCGTCCAGGCATGAGCAGGGACATCTTCCAGTAGATCAGGTTGCTCAAAGCTCCATCCAACCCTACTTAAAGGAATTTTTGGAGAATTACTTTCTGTTGAAGAATTAATTTCCTACTCGACTGATCTGGTGGCCTTCTAGAAAGGAGTGACTGCACTGATAGAAGGGTTTGTTCTGTGGCTATAAAATTTAGAGCTCTGTTCATACCAAGGCTAGAGGCACTCTGCAGTGCTCAAGCCTATAGAAGCTGTGAATCTTGGCCATAACGCTGTGGTGATATGTTTGTTGTGGTCTCTGTACTTGAAAAAACCTCAGAATACCTGGGTAAACATTCAGTCTGTAGAAAATACATTCCTTTCAGTGTTTATGTGTGTGAAAGGTGATGAGGTAGATAACCAAGCCTGTTTTTAACATCCTCAAACTCATTATTAGATCTTTTCTTTGCCTTGAAGTCACCCACAGTTGTACAGACATGGTTAGTATGAATGAAATGTGAAGCATACCTGCTGTTCCTTCAATTTTTATATATCTAAATTGACAAATATAAGCTCAGCCTCAGAATCCATTATTCTAGAATGGGATACAATGAGTACATAAGAACAGCCACACTGGCTAAAAAGTAAAAGCTAAAAAAGGCTCTCTTCTCCACCAAAATAACTGGTCAGGGATGCATGGGGAAGAATAGAACAAAACAAATACAGACACACACCTGTAATCTGTGGATCAGCAGTTTATCAGCTGCTTGTGAAGAAGTTTGCTTTTCAAACATCATAATTAATTTGTCCTGATAGAATTCTGATTTCAGGAGTTTATGTAAGCTGGTTTATGGTGGAGAGGGCAGAGGGGTGATGGCATTTATTTATTATCATGATTTCTAAACTGACAGTTGAGTCTCAGTGAGTCCCGTAATTTATTTTTCCATTGATAGAAAACATACATGTTTGATTTGGCTTTAGATATGTGGCTTGACAATTCTTTGAGCTATTCTTACTGCTGTTTGACCAACCCTGAAATCATTGAAGTCAGTTGAAGGATATTCTAAATGTCTAAATAAGGCATTATGGCTGATGCTTTACACTGACCATAAAGACCAAAGCTCAGCTATCCTTCAAAGCAGGCAGAGTCACTTAGTACTCTTACGACTGTTCCTGCTTGAAGATGCCATTACAACCATGACTGAGTCAGTGGTTAAACCTGGATTTACTCCTGTCAGGCTTAATTTGAGCACAGGAATAATCTCACTGCAAGCCATGAACATGCTTTTGCATACTTGTTGGAAGCCAGGATAGAGTTGCAGTGGGCAATATTTTAGGCAAATAATAATAATATGAAATAGCCTTCCAGCTCCTTTTTCTTATTCACTGCCTGCTGTATACAAGTCTGAGGCTGGGTTCTTTTCCATATAAAAGTTGCACTTGCATTTTGGGAAACTGAGATTGCTTTGCGGAATACCACCCTGCTCCCTTTTCTGCACAGAACTGGATGTTAAAGCAGGTGTCTCGACTCTGGGTGTGGGTTGGCTTCTTGCCAATGTGGACAATGGTCTGGTGTATGGTTCACGACTGCTGCTCAGGGGTGGACAGCCCCTCACAGTCAGGGAAACCCTCTAAAAAAACAACTCAGGATGTTTAAGGGAACATCTGATCCCAGTTGTCGGCATCTAGGGTGTAATCCTGTGATCATTAGTCTTACAAAAGTTGACAAAGAAGTTAATCGCACGTATGGGCTGGGAGCTGAAATAACTGGTACTGATCCGGTGGGAAGGTTTAGAACAGTGGTGTGGGAATCAAAGCTTGAATTGGAAAAGGCACGTCCTACTATTTTTCCTAAAATAAAAACCTGGAATCCATCAAACGATCCAAAAGTAGTAACCTTGACAGAGGTCAAGGATATAAAGCAAACCCTTGAAAGTGAAACTGGATATGGAGATACAAATGCCTGGGTAGAATGGGTCAAATATATACTACAAAGTCCAAGCCAAAAAAAAAATTAAAAAATTATGTGTGTGCCTCAGGGAGGCCTACTGCACAAACAGTTCCTTTTCCACTGGGGAGGAGCAAGGACTCGCAGGGAATGAAATGCATGATTGCTCTATACCAAGACACATGTTTTGGTTTGAGCAAGCTCTTTGCTGATTTTTTTTTTTCCTTTCAGTGAACTTTTTAGCAGCGCCAGTGGACTGATAATAACCAAGGTCACTTCTGACTGTCTGCAGCCTCCCCCCCATGGGGGAGCAGATTAGACTGAAGGCAGGATCAGCAAACCAGAATATTCCCTCCTCATAATATTTTCTCTGTTTGGCTTTCAGTATAGGCTAATATATCACGGTAGTCAAGCCTCTCATTTTCCTTTTTCTCTCACTTTTCTGCTTACTGTCACTCCTATCACCCCCTCTTCGCATCTCTCTCTTTTTTTCCATTTTTCTTCACATCCAACATCCCAGGACCCCGTCCGTGCGCCCAGACACTCCCCCCTTCAGCTGGGAGACCGTGAGAGTGGTCAGGGGAGGAGGGAGGGGGTCGGGTGTTGCACATCCCTTTGCAAATATATATTCCCTTGTCAGCAATAGTTAAAACCAATCTGTTTCACTTTTCAACCCAGAGAGCCTCTCTTTCTCATTTTTCTCCCTCTTTCCCTACCTTGGGGGAGGAGGGGGGGAGGGGTGAATCGAGAGACTGCCAACTCGGTGCCAAACCGACACAACACAACTGCATGGGGTGATGAGGCTTCTAAGTCTCTCTCACTGCTTTATCCTGCTGTAACCACCCACGCTCTCAGAGTGCCTCCTGCATTCTCTGTAGTGCCCGGTAACAATACAGCCTGTCTCTCACGGCAGGATGTGTAAACAGGGATGGAAAACTTACAGGATAATTAGAAGCATCGGATAGGCTGTAAACCCTGGACTACCCAGCCAGTGGGGAAACAGGGGAGGGAATTTTGCGTTGGGAATGGGGAATATAAACCGTCACTCACCGTACTATGGGTGTGCCTACTTGTTCAGGTCACCCATTCTTGCAAGAGTGTAAAAAAAAAGAGTTTATTTTACACAGAGTAAATAAACTGTGCTCCGCTGAAGGATCTGTTTGGGCCTGTTCATTGGCATGACAAACCGTTTCTCACACCAGGAAGTATCTGCTGGCCCAAGCAGATGGGTCTCTGACCCAAATCTGGGTCCGGTAGGCCACCCAAAGCCCTGTGTCACTTGTGGATGCCATGCTCAACATTAGAGGGGCCCTGCCCCCAGCCAGGTGGAGGAGAGGGATAATCGAGTTTACTGGACAGTGTGGATTGGGTGGCCTGGCACAAGAGAACCGCAGCGTTATAGAGTCCTGGTGGGCACTGGTGCACAGTGCACTTTGATACCATCTTATCAGAGACGTTACTGAGTCAGGGTTTTTTTCTTAAAAGTACTGGGGAGGGGGGAAGAGCAGGTTCTTCCAAAACGCTTGGAGCCTTCAAAGCGGCGTTGCTAAAAGCGTTCAGTGCCGCCGGTGAACTGAACGGAACGTCGTTGCTGTCCCTGTCCCCAGCAGGTGACACGGGGCAGCCGTGTCCCGCCGTGGGGAGCGGGGCTCGCCCCGCCTCACGCCCCCGAACTACAACTCCCGTCAGGCCCCGCGGCTCGGCGGCTGCGCGCGCGGCGGCGGGAAGCTGAAGGTGGCGGAGGCCGGCATGGAGGAGAAGCTGCAGCGTGCAAGTGTGGGGCCGAGCCGGGGCAAGGCTCTCGCGGTGCGGGGTCGGTGGAGCTGGTCCCTCTTCCTGGGGCCGCCTTAGGCCGGACCCCCTGGCCCTCACCCGCACGGGGGCTCCTCAGCGCCGGTCGGGGGTGCCGGGTGTGGGGCCGCCGGGGCAGGGCCAGGCGCGGGCCCGGGCCCGGTGCGTTCTCGGAGCCCTCGTCCCGCTCTCCAGAGAGCGTCTCTTTCCTTCCACGCGGGGCACCCCAGCGGTTGCGCTGAAGGTTTTGCTGGGCCCTGGCGATTAGGCAAGGAGAGAGGTGGTGGTGGAGCCGCCCTGTGCGTTAGGGAGTGCTCGGAATGCCTGGCAGTTAATGGTGCTGACAGCAGTGCTGGTAGCTGAGTTCTTACCCGAATAGTTTATGGGTAAGAATCAGGGGGAAGGCAAAGAAAGCAGACGTCTTGGTGGGAGTCTGGGATAGACCGCCCAACCAGGATGAAGAGACAGACAGAGTATTCCATAGACATCTGAGAGAAATCTCTTGATTGCTGGCCCAAGTTGTGCGAGGGGGGGTTTACATGAGATATCAGAACAAATTTCTTCACTGAAAGGATAATGAAACACTGGAACCGACTGACCAGGGAGGTGATTGAATCTCCATCCCAGGAGGTGTTTAAGAGACTTTTGGATGTGGTGCTGAGGGACGTGGCATTGGACTTGGTAGAGTTAGGTTAATGGTTGTAGAGTTAGGTTAATGGTTGGACTCGATGATCTTGAAGGTCTTTCCCAACCAGAATGGTTCTGTGATTGTGGCTCCCCTGGGCTGGCGCTTGGATGTAGAAACAAGCCCGTTGTGTTTGCATGCCCCTGTCAGCACTGGGGGACAGGCAAGATGTGGTCCCTGTGTGGGTTTTGCAGCAGTGAAGTTTCTATTCACCCACTAGATAACAGCCAGAGCTCAGTGACCTTGACGTACAAGCTCAAAGCCAGCGTAAGGGTCCAGCTGCTGAAGATCTTGGGTGCTTCAAGTTCTTTGCGTTTCAAATCTTTCTCCCTGTAGGAAATGGCAGAAAGATGTAATTCATCCTTTGTCTGAGAACTTGGCTTTCTTGCAGGATCGGTTTTCATCTACACATAACTAGTGCTGTTTGCTTCTGAGGGCTTGGTGGTTTTCTCCCCAGCACATTTCTGGGTGATGAAGAGTAGGTACAAGGAAGAAAAGTTTCACAGTGAGGGTGGTGAGACCCTGGCCCACGTTGCCCAGAGAGGTGGGAGATGCTCCATCCCTGGAGACATTCCAGGTCGGGTTGGACAGGGCTCTGAGCAACCTGATCTAGTTGCAGATGTCCCTGCTCACTGCAGGGGGGTTGGCCTGGGTGGCCTTTGAAAGTTCCTTCCAACCCAAGCCATTGGCTGAGTCTGTGTTTGGTTTGCTGTGTGCAGTGTATCTAGCTGAGATGCTGGTATGGTAGAAGCATAAAGAAGGACATGCTGAAAAGAAATGTCTTTGTAAGTTATGAGGCAGGGTTCTTTTCCATCATCAGGTTGCTTAGATGCCTCAGACACAAATTTTTGTTTCCTCAGTGTTCAGCTTCCATGTGTTCAATAATTACCAGTCATAATCTAATCTTTCCGTGCCACTTGAGAGCATTGTGTTGATCTAATTTCTGACCTCCTTTTCAGTGGTAACAACTGCTCTGCAGGTCTCCTGCCTGTCCACTGTAGTAACCCTTTCTCCCCCACCATCCCACAGAGACTGTTCCCAATGATGGTGGGTTGGGCAGGTTCATCCCGCACTGCTCTAAGGCTGTTTTTACCAGCTGCCCAAATGCCCATTTCACATCTCTTGGATCATTAGTGTGTCTGCAGGAAATGAGTCACGTCAAGAAAAAGGTAAAATTTCATCAGCTTTAGATAAGCAGGTGCTCAGTGAAATGAGGGAGATGAAGAGCGAAAAGGTTTTGTGAACTTCAGAGAGTGTTTGAATCAGAAACAAGGAGCAGTAGGGGCTGTTCTTCAGCAACGCAGAGCTTGCAGCACTTTACGTTTCTCACATCTGTCAGCTGTTTCCTGTTGTCCCACTGGAGTGTTTACTCTTGTTATTTGCCTCTCTGGCAGGTTACTTTGTGGCTACAGAAAATGCCTGGGAACCAGGCTATCCCACAGTAGGAAGTGAGTGCAAGGACAGTTGGTATCTTACACGAGATGGCAGAAGGCAGTGAAGCCTCAGGCTGGGATCTTTCTTTGCTGACAGAGCACATGAAGCAGAAGGAATCAGCATATGAAGCAGAAGGTGAGTTTGAAACTCCAGTTCTCAGCTCCATCAAAGTTAGTTTTTCCTAGTGAGCCTGGAGATTGTTAAAATCTGACAAACCAATAGATAGAAATAAATATCTATCTCTAATGGGAACAAACTCAGCTTTTGTTCTGGTCCAGCTTTTACTGCAATGCACCCCGTGCCTTCCTCTCGGCAAAGTTTACGGTGACGCAGGGCTGGTCAAGAGCAATTTTTTAAGCCATCTGGAGCAGGCCAGAAATGCAGCCAAGCAGATTCATTACTAAAACCTCCTAGCCTGCTGGGCTGAGTAACACAGATTGAAATATTGCCTGGGTAGACAGGGCAGCAGCCCTGCAGCTGACTGAAGAGTCCGAGCTGGTGCTAATCCACAGTTCAGGAAAGGGCTTGAGGAATCTGGAACAGCAGCGAGGTGGTTCAGTTGTGCTGGAGCTGTCAGGGAGTGTTTTGTCCAGCAAGTGTTTTGTCCAGTGTTTTGAACGTGGCATTTTGTCCAGCAAGTTCAGGGGCCAACAGAACATTTGTAACACACATGTTGAAAGAGAGAGGCTTAAAAGAACAGTGATACAAAAAAATTACTGTCTTTGCATTGTCTTTGCTTTCCAGCTAACTGTCTACGGGGCATTCTGGAAGAAAGCCTGGGCCTTTCCCTACCTAGTCTGTCCAGAGAAGCCACCAGCTGTCTTGATGTCCTGGTGAACAGCGCAATGGCACTTGAAACCAAGGACACTTCTCTTGCCAGGTAATTTTTCCTGCTGTGCATCAGGGGTGATGGTCTGTGCTCCTTCCCTCTGGTTTTTCAGTTCAACAGTTTCCAACTTACACTTCCAGCCAGGAATCCGACTTATTTTGCACAGTTTGAGCAGCTTTGGAGAGCACAGGAACGGAGCGAGCACGAAGCTTTAGCTCTTGGTTATCCCAGTGTGGCAGTTTTGGCTGGGATGGAGCCAGTTTTCTTCTAGAGTAGTGCTGTGTTTGGGATTTAGCGTGGGATTCGATAGGAAGGAGTGTTGTCGATATGCTGATGCGTTTAGTTGTTGGTAAGAAACCAAGGACTTTTCAACTTCCCATGCTTTCCCAATGTGCAGGCCCCCAGGGAGGTGGGAGGGAGCACAGCCAGAGCAAAAGATCCCAGCTGGCCAATGGAATAATATTCCATATCGTGCCGTGTCGTGCTCAGTATGTAGCTGAGAGTTGGCTCAAAGCACGACACCCAGCAGGGAAGTCTCTGAAGCCTGAGAATTGTGTCAGACAGAGCTCAATCCCTCTTTTTCTGGCCGTGCTTTTGCAGTCAGTGGCTGCAGGATGGTGCCACCCAGACTCTTGTGCCAGGTGGCACAGTCTGCAGCAGGTTTCATACTGCTTAGGCAAGGACTGGGGAATTGTCACTCGTCTTTCAGTCTCAGCTCCTCATTCTTCACTCTCTTCTCTGGCCTCTAAGGAATTGGCCACAGAGAAGTGGCAGCTGTTAGTCTGTTCTTCCTGGGCCCCTCTCCCTAGCCTGGCCTTAAACCAGCAGGTTGGTGCTGGGCAGTGGCAGTAAGGAAGGAGCAAAATCTGTCTTGGAATCCAGTTTTTGTTTGCTGTTCAGGGCCTTGGCTCTTCGAGCTCTTCTGAGTTGGAGGGGCAAGCAGCTCTGAGCCATTTGGGACGAGGAAGAGACTGAAATACTGCTGGTCATGCCTTGGGGACGTGCATTTTCAGGGACTGAATACAATTTCTCTGAAAGGCAATTTGCCAAGTCAGGAGTGGAGCACCAGACTGTGCCAGACCCAATGATTATATTCACTAGAGTGCCAGGTCTTGTTTGCTTCCTCCTACTCGGCTTGCTGGGCCATTTCTCCTGCCAGATGCAATATTTGTTAGTTAAAGGGAGCCAGTACCCTCAGTGCCTGATTTTACCTTCCTCTCTCAAATAGCTAGCAGTTATCTGATGTATCATAATAAGAGAGCAAGAGTCACTTGTGTGAAGTGTGGAGAAAATAGTAATGATTATTCTGTGTGTCTGAAGAACTGACCCCTGAGCGTGCCCCTTGAATCTGTCTTTTCACCAGCTTCTTCAGTGCCATCAATGATGTGACTTTGGAGCTGTATGCAACAGAAGCAAAAAACCAGGAAATGGAAGTGGAATTGACCAACATGAGGAAAAAACTCACTGCAGTGCTGCTGCTGGAAGAGCAGCTAAAGGAGTGAGTAATGGATGAGAAAAGGGAAAGATGCAAGAAGTACCTGTGGCATCTGCAAGGTGGAACGCTGGTTGTGATGACTAAGCAGGATAACCGAGTGTTCAGGGGTTTGACACATCTCTACTATACAAAATGTGGAAGTAGCTATTAAAAGCCATGTGCTCTGGACACAGGCAGTAATCAGGAGAGGCTTGGGGGACCATCAAAGCCACTGTGTAAAACCAAACATGGCCTACAAGCTGTTTTCAGCCACCAGTTGCCTTTGTCTGAAGTTGAAGGCAAACCTGGTTTTCTTACCACATTTAGCATGGGCTGTGTAGTCAGAGTGAAGGAACCAGGCAAAACAGGAACCATGACCAGGTAAGAATTTCCTTTAGCCAGTGTGTGGGAGACTTTAAAAGAACACAACAACTTTGGTATCAAGTCAGCTCCCTAGAGGATGTGGCCTGAAGTGCTTTGCCAAGCACAGCAGCATCAGCCCCTGCCTCGAGTGGGGACTGGCCCAGATGTTCTTCACAGCCACCTTCCAGTCTAATTATCTTCTGGTTTCAGCCTTTTCCGTGGTGATTGTGGCAGTGCTTGTGGTAAAGGTACCAGCCTGTGTGCTTTCTGCAGCGTGGCCGTGGCCCCTCGCTGTGATCTGAAGCTTAGCTTGCACAACAGGTCTCTGATGGAATTAGGAGATGTGCAGAGGACTGTTACTGTCTGCTTTTATGCAGATGGCTTTACCCTTGGCCTTTTTTTTTTGTCTTTCTTCCCTGGCCTTTGGGAGTCTGGATGTCAGAGCTGTGGATGTTTCCACTAGGAAGTCTCACAGGGAGATGTGCACAAGTGTTTCTCCACTCTCTCCCTTCTGCTGTTGGTTGTATTGCATGGTTTATCTTGAGCATAGATAATTAAGCAGTATTCGTATACTGCTATCTCTTGGAAAGTAAAAGTTGGTTTCTTTTTCTATGAATATCTTTTTAAGGGATATTAAAAAACCGGAAGAACAACTGGAAGCAGAAGAAGCCAAAGCTGACAGACGAGACTCTGAGTTGGACTTCTTGAGCCAGAAATCTAAGGATGTTCAAAACAGGATCACGACTGCTGAGGTGGGCGAAAGGAATGTTCTAAGAAGCTGTTGTGATGGGACTGCACTGTCATGGTTGGTTGGGCCCAAAACTGTAGTTACAGGGACATCCCAGGAGCCTCCTAAACTCAGGGACAGAGGACTCTTGGGCTAACAGGACGCACTGTCTAACAGGACAATGTGTTACTCCACTTGAGTTGTTCCTGCTATGTTCCTGATCTCTCCCCAGGACATCCTGTGATAAGTGCAAGGACATTTTCTCTTCTGTCCCTGAGACCTGTATTAGCTTGGACTACCTTGTGCTTCTTGTGAGGTCCTGTCATATAAGAGTGTACAGACAGCCACCAGTAGAGCAGCTGGTTCACACTGAGGTACATTGTGTGTCAAAATCCTGAATGCAGCATTTCTTTGAAATTTAGGAATGATCAAACACAAAAGTCCGAAGCTGTGCTGTCTTCTCCTTCCCCTTTCCTACCTGATGAAGGGCACGTGAATGCTTTAACTAACACTTGGATGCTGTCCAATACCTTGGCAAATACGAGATGCAAACATGGCAGAACGGTTGAGAACACTTGGCTGAGAAGCATCTTCCCAGCATTGCCATGTGCTTTTCTACCACTAGTTCTGGACACCAATTTTAGTAGCATCTGACTTCATCTGCCTGCAATAGCTGTGGGTCAAGAGCCACAGGTTTCTAGGGTTGACAAACTGCATCCTTGTATGCCTGTTTAGATCCAAAGCCAAGGCAATGGCCAGATCTTTCTCCTCCCTCTGATGGGTTGTGGTCAGTTAGGAACCAGCTCTCTCCTGTGTGTAGGAGCAGATGGCTGCCGCAGGGCTGGAGCCGTCGCTGATGCATGAGGCCCTCGTGAGCCTGTCTGAGGTAGGTCTTCTGGCACAAGATGGGTGTTTCTACAGTGGCACAGACCAGGCTTGTTTGTTGGGTGGCTCCAGGAAATGCAGTTTGCTGTGTGGTTACCTGAGCCCGTGTCAATGGTGAAAAGAAGCATCAATAAAAATCCCACAGATGGCTCGATACCTGTGTGGGTGGGTTTGTCTCTCCTAGAAGCTGAGAAGCATCTGTGGGTGCTGAGGCGGTGCCTTCAGGGTTAAACGTGGGCTTCTTTTGGACTTGGAAAAAAGGTTTCCTTCTGGACTGACAGAGGGGAACAATTGGAATCTTTACTTTCGTTGCCTTTTGTTCTTCCCTCTCTTCTTTTTCTGCCGCTGCCTGTAATTGGGAATGTGGCGAGAGTTTCCATGGAATCAGTTCTGTGCCACTGACAGAAAACTGGCAGCCCGTGATCTGCCTCCTCCCTCTGGGATCTGGGCTCTAAACAGCTGGCTGAGCTGTGTGGCTGCCTGTGTATGGCAGTTACTGGAGAGGATGGCCCAGGTGATTCCTTCTAGTTGGTGTGAAAGAAACTTGGTTTCAAACACTTCTGAGCAAGGGGAGGAAGTCAAGTGAAGCCCAACTCCTGAGCCACCACAGTGTCCTTTTTTTTATCCTGTGTCTTTACAGCATTTTTGCCTGTATCACAAGCCCAGCAGGAAAATCTGTTAAAAGAAAAAGCCCCTTTCTTGAGTTGCAAGCTACAGATTCCCCAGCTTTGTGCTGAAGCATGTGTCCACACATACCTTTGTGGTGTTCTGTCTGCGCTCAGCCCATTTCAAGATGGTTTGCTCTTCCTGTGATGAGAATTTAGTCTTTCTCCCCACGTCCTTTGCTGGCTTTTCCTGCCCGTTGGTGAAGCTGACCAATGAGACGAGGCTTCCTGATTTTTATGTTGTCGGTCTCCGGAACAGGCACTGGGTGGCGATGTTTACATGGCACAGCGTTTCAGGAGAGAGCCAACCCACAGGAATTCCTGCTGGGATTTTACATACACAACATCATAGGCGATTTCCTAGACCTGTTGCCTTCTAGGAGCTGAGCATGCGGGCAGGTTGACTTGCTGGCATTTCTGTATCTGCTTTGCCAGGAGCTCACTGAATTGGGCAGCACAAATGACTTTGCAGTGAGGGTTTTTGTTTTCCTTCAAGTTGATTATTTGAAAAGAGTTGAGGACTGTGGACGGTGCTCAATTTTCAGCCCCCAAGAGAAATGACTCCCCCTCGTTAACAGAATAAGCAAAGCAGGACAAGTGTCAGAGGGGTCTTCGCTGCCGTGTGTGCAAAACTTTTCCCATGGAAGCTATAGACATGAGAGTGTGTCCCTTTCCTTGGGGCTCAGTTCTCTGGCCTACAGTGAGACTGACAGTGAAAGTCCTCTGGGGGAGTCTCTTTTGAAGCCCCCTCTCCTTACAGGGAGGGGAGGTCAGGCGGTTATACTGTAAGAAAAGGAGTCTTCAGACCCAAGAAAAATCACGCGATGCCTCTGTGTAAAAAAACTGACTGAAGGAAAAGCAGGTCTTGAGTTTCCCTTGGGTGTAAAGAAGGACGGTGAAAGCTCTCGCCAGCGTCTGTGAATTCTGAAATGCTGTAGATAATTGTGGATCTCTTTATTAACTGATTTACGTGCCTTCTACAAGTAAGACTGTAGACTATAATCTGCCTTGTTCTCTTGACAGGAACTGGCTGGACTGCAGGAAGAAATTGCGTCTCTGCAGAAGAAACTGGAGTCTTACCTCGACTTACCTCTTGTAATTATTTTTTCCACTGTCCTAGTGTATTTGTATACCAGTTCTAGTGTATTTGCCATCAGATGAATTTTAACAGACTTGAGAATGCAAAGGATATTGTTGTGATGGTTTCAGTGGACAGGTAGATGTCCTACAGGTCTGCCAAGGGTGTAAACAGAAGGCTACATGTATTTCCTAATCAAAGCCAGGCAATTAAGTAAGTACGCTTGCCAGGCAAACTGTGTTTAAACAACATGCATCGATTGACTGGGTGAGCTCAAGGTGAAGGTGAATTAGCCCAAAATTAGACAAAGGAATGGGGAAGAAAATAGAATTCCTTAATATAACAACTTGTGTTGAGATTTACCAGTTTCTTAGCTCTGCATGTCATCAGGCTGTCAATATGGTGGACACGGCACCTTGTGCAGAGTTTAGAGCTTTAAGCCAGATTTAATGATTATGACACAGCAGCCAAATGTCGGGGTTGTCCCCTAAACAAGTACTGGAGCTTGTGTGAGTACTGGCTGCTCCACCAGTTTCTTTGATTTCTCTTGCGGGTGCTGAGTACTCAGCATGGATGTGTTTCAAGTCCAGGCCCTCGATTGGGAGGTTTGGGAAATGGCTAAAAATGGGTTTTTTTTAGGCTTTAGGCCATGCCAGACATTTGGAAAATAAAGCCCAGACCGAGCTGGTCCTAGGCTTTTAATGTCAGAACCTTCTGCATGTGAAGAGTGTGCACAAACCTTCTGCATGTGAAGAGTGTGCACAAAACTGATTCTGTTAGCCCCGAATTCCCCTGTTGCCCATCATCAGACTCTTGCAATGATGCAGGGACCCTGTTTCCAGCTGAAATACTGATTTTTATGCCATTTTCTCTCATTCGAGTCTTTCCCTTGCACGGATGAAGGTTGAAGAAGTAAAACGAGAGCTGGTAAGCCTTTTTTTTAATCTTTCACAGAGATTCAAATGAGTGCTGTCGTTCCAAAACAAGCTCTATATATCATTGGTTGGGAATGGATCTTCCTCAGGTTGTAGTCTTAATGATCTCCAGAGGGAAACTTTGCTCTAGTAAGGCAGAAGCCACGTGTATGGGTAAGAGGAACTGCTGGGGCAATGATACCTAAGCTACAAAGGCAGTTGGGCACGATGGGATCAGTGGAGATTAGGTCTCGGGATCCCTCTGGATTTTGTCTGCTTCCCCTGCCAGGGTGTTTATTCACTCAGCTGTGTTGCAGCTTTGTGGGCTCTCAACCTTCCTTGTCCTTGCTGCTCCTGAGCTCTGAGGGCTCTAGGGCCCATGTTTCATGTTGCAGCTGCCTTGTGGGCTGCAGTGAGGACCCTCCCCTGTAAAAGATCATGCCCGTTTCATCCGTGCTTGTGCAATCTGCAGGTATGGTTGTTGGGGAACAGCCATGTCAAGCTGTTTGGGAAGTTCACACGTAGCTCTCCTGAGCGAGCTGGGCCCCATCTGAGCACACAGCCTGTCTTTATTTCTTTAGGCCACTGTCTTCTGGCCCATAGGGAAAGCACAGGGTGTTTGTGATAAGCCTCAGAGCCGAGGTCAGAAATCACAGGTCTCTTTGAGAGCGTTTTGAATGTTTTCAGGTGGAACTGCTCAGGTTGGTTAAACTACTGGGTTTTGATTCAGAAATACAAGTTGATCTTCCCAGCCTGAGGCTTTGATCAGGCCAGAATCCTCAGCTCTGGAGTGTCCCTGCTCAGCTGGAAGGTGTCTGATACCACTTTGGGGCACAGCACAAAGGCAGTGGAGCTTGTTTAGCCCTTCCTTTGCAGATTTCTCTGCAGCTGTCTATAGAGACTACTGCTGTTTGCAGCAGTGACACCTTCCAGTTCAGTACTTGGGCTACTCAGCACTGATAGGATCCCAGGATTTGATCATCTTAGCTACGTTTGTCTAACAGGAATGTAAGCAAACTGCTTCATGGTTGCTGATTCCTCTTGTTTTTTATTTCTGCTAGAAAGTCGTGGAGGCAGAGTTGTCCAAGGAGGTTGAAAAGCTGGATCTTTGAGATGCCCAGCAAGTACCAGTTCACCTGCAGTGACCTGTGTGGAAGATTGCCTTCCTATTGTCTATTTATTTGCAGTAGTAAAGCACTTTGGACTTGTTGCTGTACCAAGTGCTTTCTGCCTTACTCTTCTTACTGTTGGATGTCGCTTTGGAAGCAATGTCCTCTGGCAGTGGCCCAGCAGGAGCAGAGACCCTGCCATGGACAGGCCACACCCCGCCACCAGGATGGGTAGACACCAGCACCCACCCACCCCTGCGTGTCCAAAAGGAGCCAAGAGCACAGTGGCTGGTCCAGCAGCAGAGAGGCCAGCACCAAGGGAGCTGGTCCCATCTCACGCAATGAGATCTCCAGGGGCAAAGCACCCCAGGCTCACGTCACCCCATTGGATGTTTGGTCGGGGACTTGGCGGGCACTTCTGTCTGCTCTGTAAAGGGAGCCCCCGGGAGCCCCCTCCTGCCGGGGGCTCTGCTGTTTGGGGGTGTCTGTGGGGGCTTTCGTGACTGGCTGGTTGCCGGGCGTGGCTGTGATGGCTCTGGCGCCTGTGACATCACCAGGAGGGCAGCTATAAAAGGCGCCAGCAGCAGCTGTGCCCCAGTGCGACTTGGGCCAGCGGTGAGTGCACGGGCAGGGGGGAGGCCGGGCTGGAGCAGGGCCGGGGCAGAAAGGCGGCCCCCGGGGGGTGGGTTCTGGCCCTGCCCCGAGGGCCCAGCTGCTGGCGGCAGCGCCTTGGGCAGGGCACGGTGCTGCCCCCGCCGGGGCTGGGCACAGGCCTTGCTGCCTCCCAGCTGCCTGGGCGCTTCTCCTACCTGCCCCCAGCTCCCTGCGGCTCCCGGCCCCGCTCCCCACCACCACAGCGCCCACAAGCCCGCCCTCCCTCCCTCCCTCCCTTCCTCCCGGCCCCACTGAAACCCTTCTCTCTCTTCTCTTGCAGACCATGGATCTCATGAGGTTACTGCGTCAGGTTTCCGTGCTGTTGCTTGCCCTGGTTGTCCTAAGCCTCATCCAGGGCCCACAGCCAGTGGGTGATGAGCTGGATGAGGAGACGCGCGTGCGCATGTGGGAGCGAGAGCAGATGCTGAAGAGGGAGATGACTCGGCTGCTGCAGGAGATCGAGCAGAAGGAAAATGCCCTGCAGCTGGGGACCCAGGAGCAGAGCGGCTTTCCCTGGGGGGCCCTGCTCGTTGCGGCCTTGCAGCAGTGGCAGTTCTGGGCTGTTGCTGCAGTCCTGCTCCTGCTCTGCGGGCTCTACTGGAGGCTCAGGAACAGGAGCTGTCAACCAGCCAGCCGCAGGAAAGAGGGCAGCTCCAGAAACAGGGCAGGGAAGGAGAACCAAGAAGAGAAAGCCAGTCTTGCACCAGTCATGCCAGAATCATTCACCATGGCGGAGGAACTGGTGCATAAACTTCTCCATGTCTGCCGAAAACTTGTCAAGGGCAGTTCTATGCCACAACTGAGGCTCGTTCCCGTCATGGAAAGCACCTCAGAAGGGTGGAGTCCTGGTGAGGATGAACCTATCTACCACTTCCTGGTGCACATGCAGCCGCCCCATGGGCATGCCTTTCAACTGGAGATGGGCACCGTGGAGGGGACCTACAGACTCCGAGTTGAGCTGGAGTGCACCTGCACACAGCACATGCTGTGCTTCCTCCACGACCCTAAGGAGGAGCTGGAAAAGAATCAGGCTCCCAGCTTCCTGGACAGCATCCTCTGCATTGGCCACTACATGGATATTGATGAAACCTACATCTGGTTCCAGACATTGGTCGATACAGCCTGGGCACTTTTGTCTGAGTCAAGACACTGCCAGCTAACGGTGCTGCCCTCCAGCCGCTCCTGCAAGCTCAGGCTGACCCCCTCTTCTGGTAGTTCTCTCATCATTGAGATGACACTTGGGGTGCAGGAAGGTGACTCCGATACCTTCATGAGCCTTGAGGAAGTAGAGGACAGCATGTCTTTCTTCGATTAACACCTGGACAGCAATTGCCCTCCATCTTCCGCTGCTGGAGCACGAGATGACGAGGCTGAGGCAGGAGATGGAGCAGAAGGCCCAGGAGCAGAGCAGCTTTGCCTGGGGGTCCTGCTCTTTGCGGCTTCGCAGCAGTGGCAGTTCTGGGCCATTGCTGCAGTCCTGCTCCTGCTCCTTGGGCTCTGCTGGAGGCTCAGGAAGAGGGGCTGTCAGTGTCAGCCAGCCAGCAAGCAGCAAAGAGAACAGCTCCAGAAACACGGCAGGGAAGAATAAACAAGAAGAGTTCCCTATGGTGGAGGAACTGATGGATGAACTTCTTTGTATGTGCTGAGAACTTTGCAAGAGGAGTTTTGTGCCAGAACTGAGGCCTGCTATCACCAGGGAGAGCACCTCAGAGGGCTGGAGTTGCTTTGAGGCTGATCATATCTACCAGGTTCTGGTTCCCATCCAGCCTCCCCATGGGCACACCTTCCACCTGGAGCTGCACAGTGAGGAGGAGATGCCAGCGGCACCCTACAGAATCTGTCTTGAGCTGGAGTGCAGCCACATGCTGTGCTTCTTCCACGACCATGAGGAGGAGCTGGAGAAGCACCAGGCTGCCAGACTCCTAGTCACCCTCTGCACTGGCCCCTACCTGGACATGGAGAACACCTACTTCTGGCTTCATACCTTGATAAATGCAGCCTGGGTGCTTATGCTTATACCCAGACACTGCCAGCTAAGGGTGCTGCCCTCCAGCTGCTCCTGCTGGCTCTTGCTGACCTGCCCTTCCCAGAGGCCTCTCCTGATTGAGATGGAATTTGTGCTGCAGCGACCTGATTCAGACACCGTCATGAGCCTGGAGTTGTTAGAGGTGTAGCAGGACGGCCCATCTCTCAGTGTGCCTGCCTCACTTTCCCTCTCGGATTGCTTTTTGTCTCCTGTTTTATAGACCCTCCCTTATTGTCTTGATTAGTTAGTTTGACATCAAGCAATCTTTCCTCGTTAAGTTTTAGATGTTAAGGTTTAGATGTTAAGGTTTTAGGATCCTTTTCAAGCAGTAGTCAGTGTTCTAGGTCTAGTATAAGACTTGTCAGTAAGTTAGTGGCTAGCATTTAATGGCAGACCTTTAGTGACTGATTTGACTATTAGTGGTAGACTCTGTTGTTAAGATCCCTTTTGCAGCGTTGCTTCAACCTTCTGTTGTGATATCCCAGTTTCCCCACAGCCCGATTGTGCTGGTGCCTGTTACTTTAACAGGGTTGAGCCCCCGCTGCTGTTTGCAATAAACCTTGTTCTGCCAACGTACATCTCGTCTGCTGTGTCGCTGCGTTCGGGACAAGAGCCCAGCGTGTGTTCTTCCCGTTCCCACCTGGACAGCAACCGCCCTCCTTCTCCTGCAGAGTCCATTCCTGCCGGGAGCTCTCCTCTCTACAGAGTTGCCAATAAATGGCCTGTTTGACCAAGTGCTGCGTCTGTGTGTCACTTGCTCGGGGCAGGCGGGCATAGGGTGCTGCCTGCTCAGCTGCCACAGGGGCAGGGAGCATTTGGAGCAAGAGCTGATGTGGTGCACTCTGCTTCCCCCGGTTCCTTCACTGAGGCCCCCCTGCCTGTCCGTGCTCCTGCGCTGGGGCAGTCGGAATCATTTCTCACCCTCCACAGCTGTGCACGTTGCCTTGTGCTGCAGGGAGCATGAAGTGGCTTCCTTGGGAGCCATGTGCAAACCAAGCCCTGGGAGCCCCACGGCATTGTCCTTGGGTGACCCCAGTGAGGCGGCTGTCACACTGTCCAAGTGGGGAGCCCTTTGCACAGGGGACAAGTGCCACGACTGTGGAGCCGAGCTCTGGCTGCTCTGGCTCCTGGATGAGCACCTGATTCATTCACCATAGCCTCCAGTGACCTGCAAGGCCAGGTTCCCAGCACCTTAGTGAGGGAGACTGAACACACAGAGCAAGGCTAAGGAAAGCTTTTGAGATGTCTGCAATCCAAGGCTTGCACTTGTGCAGTCCTATGATTCTATGATTTCAGTCTCTGCAATCACATCCACTCTGACACCCTAGGCAATGTTTGCTTCACAAGAGACACATTTCAATGCTGTCTGTGTTCTTCATTGTGGCCTTATGCATAGCAATTAGGCCATGATTACAACCTTCCAGCCTTAATCATTCTGTGATTCTATGGCCTCTTTCTGTGGGGCTGCTCTTGTTTCACCCACAATCCTATCCACTATGGAGAACACCATGCCAGCAAAAAAGCTCACTGTGAGAATATATCAAATCCTTACATTTCTTAATTTCCACTAACAGAAGTAGACATAGAAAAATTAAAAACAAACTTTTCAGATAGAAGAATGTGGGGTTTTTCCTTTTAAAATTTTATTCTACGTCTTAGAAGTGCAATACTTGAATAAAAACATGAAAAAAACATGGTTGGAAAACTTGTTTTTATAATTTCAGGATGTAGATCTATGTATAATTTCAATTGATTTTTAGCTGAATTTTCTCTCTACAGTTTTATTAAGATTCATCTGGACATTATTTGAAAATTATATGAATGTGCAAGTGATCTGCGGTACAATTTTAGGAATGGCAGTCTCTAATAAAGTTTCCAAATGGAATCTTGAACTAGAGTCATCTTAGTTGCTGTGTATCCAAGTCCTAAATAGGGGCTGAACTTCACATGTAGGAACCTATTTCTCAGTTACAGACTGTAAAATTCAATATATTAACTGTGTAATTGTGAATTAAGTATACTATGAGAAAACAACAGCATCTCTTGAGTTCAAACTGAATATTGTAACTTCCAGAGTCCTATTTCTTTCTTTCACAGGTACTCTTGAGTGATGATAACAATAGAATTTCCCAGGTCTTAATTCTACTTCAATAAATAGTGAACTCATCTCTTATTACACTCCCTGAAACACTTCACATGCTGCTGAAGGAGCAGTTCATGTTTTCCATATTGGCAACTTCAGGCATGTCATGTGAATGTGCTTTCAGCAACTTAGAGATATGATCTATACATAAAGCATGCATTTCATAGGGGCAAAATAGGCAAAGATACAGCAGCTCTCTTGCTATCTATCAGGCTATATTTGCCTGAAAATCAAGCGAGTGTTTGCTTGGTTGCACGTGTATATTCACAGTTAATTACAGGTAATAAAGAAGTGGACTTGTTCTCTTTCTGGGGGTACAAATTTGCTGTACGCAGCGGCTGGGGATGCTTTAGTTTGGTTAAGAGAGATTTGCACACATTTACATGGTTTAGAATACAAATATACCTGCACCTCAGAGGCCTAGAGAAACTGGAAAATGTCTTTTTTAACCTATTGCTAGACTTGCAGGAGCAGCTGCTGTAGTTATCTTTGTTTATTCTGTCTCCACATTAATTTCCTTACTCTAAGAGAAAACTTGCTTCACCTCTCAGGCTCTGCTCCACAGAATCACAGAATTGTTACAGCTGGAAAGACCTCTGAGATCACAGAGTCCAACCGTCCACTCAGAAAAAAAACACACAACATTACCCCTGCAAAAACCACCCACGGAACCACAAAACAAACAACACAACAACACCCACCGTGTCTACTAGAGCATGTTCTGAAGCACAACATCTACACGGTTTTTTTACTGCCTCCAGGGATGGCGACTCCACCACCTGCCTAGGCAGCCTGTTCCAACACCAGTGAGGGGCCCAGAACTGAAACAGTACTTGAGGTGCAGCCTCACTAGTGCCAAGTACAGGGGGTAAGATCACCTGCCTGGTCCTCCTGGCCACGTTGTTCCTGATACAAGCCAGGATGCTGTTGGCCTTCTTGGCCACCTGGGCGCATGCTGGCTCCTGTTAAGCCAGCTGTCAACCAGCACCCCCAGGTCCTTTTCTGCTGGGCAGCTCTCCAGCCACTCTTCCCCAAGCCTGTAGCATTGCATGGGGTTGTTGGGACCCAGTGCAGGACCCAGCACTTGGCCTTGTTGAACCTTGTACCGTTGACCTCGGCACATTGATCCCTTCTTCTCCTTGATGGCTTTCCCTCTAGAGAGAAGTTTTTTTATTGTACTTACTGTCACTTTTATTGTACTTACTGGGCTCATACCAGAAGATACATACACATATACACACACGTACACACATATACACACATACATACACAAACACATACACACACACATACATACACACATACACACATACATACACACATAGATACACACATACGTACACACACACATACACATACACATACATACAGACATACACACATAGACACATACATTCACACACACACACATACACACATATATACACACATACATACACACATAGACACACATACACACATACATACAGACATACAGACATACACACATTCACACATACACACACACGTACACACACACATTCACACATACACACACATACAGACACACAGACATACACACATACACACATACACACAAACGTACACACACATTCACACATACACACACATACAGACACACACACATACATACAGACATCCACACATACACACATACACTCACACATACAGACACACACAGAGACATACATACACACATACACACATACACACACATACACACACATACATCCACACATAGATAGAGTTTCCCTTGGGTGTAAAGAAGGACTGTGAAAGCTCTCGCCAGCGTCTGTGAATTCTGAAATGCTGTAGATAATTGTGGATCTCTTTATTAACTGATTTACGTGCCTTCTACAAGTAAGACTGTAGACTATAATCTGCCTTGTTCTTTTGACAGGAACTGGCTGGACTGCAGGAAGAAATTGCGTCTCTGCAGAAGAAACTGGAGTCTTACCTCGACTTACCTCCTGTAATTATTTTTTCCACTGTCCTAGTGTATTTGTATACCAGTTCTAGTGTATTTGCCATCAGATGAATTTTAACAGACTTGAGAATGCAAAGGATATTGTTGTGATGGTTTCAGTGGACAGGTAGATGTCCTACAGGTCTGCCAAGGGTGTAAACAGAAGGCTACATGTATTTCCTAATCAAAGCCAGGCAATTAAGTAAGTACGCTTGCCAGGCAAACTGTGTTTAAACAACATGCATCGATTGACTGGGTGAGCTCAAGGTGAAGGTGAATTAGCCCAAAATTAGACAAAGGAATGGGGAAGAAAATAGAATTCCTTAATATAACAACTTGTGTTGAGATTTACCAGTTTCTTAGCTCTGCATGTCATCAGGCTGTCAATATGGTGGACACGGCACCTTGTGCAGAGTTTAGAGCTTTAAGCCAGATTTAATGATTATGACACAGCAGCCAAATGTCGGGGTTGTCCCCTAAACAAGTACTGGAGCTTGTGTGAGTACTGGCTGCTCCACCAGTTTCTTTGATTTCTCTTGCGGGTGCTGAGTACTCAGCATGGATGTGTTTCAAGTCCAGGCCCTCGATTGGGAGGTTTGGGAAATGGCTAAAAATGGGGTTTTTTTAGGCTTTAGGCCATGCCAGACATTTGGAAAATAAAGCCCAGACCGAGCTGCTCCTAGGCTTTTAATGTCAGAACCTTCTGCATGTGAAGAGTGTGCACAAACCTTCTGCATGTGAAGAGCGTGCACAAAACTGATTCTGTTAGCCCCGAATTCCCCTGTTGCCCATCATCAGACTCTTGCAATGATGCAGGGACCCCGTTTCCAGCTGAAATACTGATTTTTATGCCATTTTCTCTCATTAGAGTCTTTCCCTTGCACGGATGAAGGTTGAAGAAGTAAAACAAGAGCTGGTAAGCCTTTTTTTTAATCTTTCACAGAGATTCAAATGAGTGCTGTCATTCCAAAACAAGCTGTATATATTATTGGTTGGGAATGGATCTTCCTCAGGTTGTAGTCTTAATGATCTCCAGAGGGAAACTTTGCTCTAGTAAGGCAGAAGCCACGTGTATGGGTAAGAGGAACTGCTGGGGCAATGATACCTAAGCTACAAAGGCAGTTGGGCATGATGGGATCAGTGGAGATTAGGTCTCTGGATCCCTCTGGATTTTCTCTGCTTCTCCTGCCAGGGTGTTTATTCACTCAGCTGTGTTGCAGCTTTGTGGGCTCTCAACCTTCCTTGTCCTTGCTGCTCCTGAGCTCTGAGGGCTCTAGGGCCCATGTTTCATGTTGCAGCTGCCTTGTGGGCTGCAGTGAGGACCCTCCCCTGTAAAAGATCATGCCCGTTTCATCCGTGCTTGTGCAATCTGCAGGTATGGTTGTTGGGGAACAGCCATGTCAAGCTGTTTGGGAAGTTCACACGTAGCTCTCCTGAGCGAGCTGGGCCCCATCTGAGCACACAGCCTGTCTTTATTTCTTTAGGCCACTGTCTTCTGGCCCATAGGGAAAGCACAGGGTGTTTGTGATAAGCCTCAGAGCCGAGATCTGAAATCACAGGTCTCTTTGAGAGTGTTTTGAATGTTTTCAGGTGGAACTGCTCAGGTTGGTTAAACTACTGGGTTTTGATTCAGAAATACAAGTTGATCTTCCCAGCCTGAGGCTTTGATCAGGCCAGAATCCTCAGCTCTGAGTGTCCCTGCTCAGCTGGAAGGTGTCTGATACCACTTTGGGGCACAGCACAAAGGCAGTGGAGCTTGTTTAGCCCTTCCTTTGGAGATTTCTCTGCAGCTGTCTACAGAGACTACTGCTGTTTGCAGCAGTGACACCTTCCAGTTCAATACTTGGGCTACTCAGCACTGGTAGGATCCCAGGATTTTATCATCTTAGCTACGTTTGTCTAACAGGAATGTAAGAAAACTGTTTCATGGTAGCTGATTCCTCTTGTTTTTTATTTCTGCTAGAAAGTCGTGGAGGCAGAGTTGTCCAACGAGGTTGAAAAGCTAGATCTTTGAGATGCCCAGCAAGTACCAGTTCACCTGCAGTGACCTGTGTGGAAGATTGCCTTCCTATTGTCTATTTATTTGCAGTATAAAGCACTTTGGACTTGTTGCTGTACCAAGTGCTTTCTGCCTTACTCTTCTTACTGTTGGATGTCGCTTTGGAAGCAATGTCCTCTGGCAGTGGCCCAGCAGGAGCAGAGACCCTGCCATGGACAGGCCACACCCCGCCACCAGGATGGGTAGACACCAGCACCCACCCACCCCTGCGTGTCCAAAAGGAGCCAAGAGCACAGTGGCTGGTCCAGCAGCAGAGAGGCCAGCACCAAGGGAGCTGGTCCCATCTCACGCAATGAGATCTCCAGGGGCAAAGCACCCCAGGCTCACGTCACCCCATTGGATGTTTGGTCGGGGACTTGGCGGGCACTTCTGTCTGCTCTGTAAAGGGAGCCCCCGGGAGCCCCCTCCTGCCGGGGGCTCTGCTGTTTGGGGGTGTCTGTGGGGGCTTTCGTGACTGGCTGGTTGCCGGGCGTGGCTGTGATGGCTCTGGCGCCTGTGACATCACCAGGAGGGCAGCTATAAAAGGCGCCAGCAGCAGCTGTGCCCCAGTGCGACTTGGGCCAGCGGTGAGTGCACGGGCAGGGGGGAGGCCGGGCTGGAGCAGGGCCGGGGCAGAAAGGCGGCCCCCGGGGGGTGGGTTCTGGCCCTGCCCCGAGGGCCCAGCTGCTGGCGGCAGCGCCTTGGGCAGGGCACGGTGCTGCCCCCGCCGGGGCTGGGCACAGGCCTTGCTGCCTCCCAGCTGCCTGGGCGCTTCTCCTACCTGCCCCCAGCTCCCTGCGGCTCCCGGCCCCGCTCCCCACCACCACAGCGCCCACAAGCCCTCCCTCCCTCCCTCCCTCCCTTCCTCCCGGCCCCACTGAAACCCTTCTCTCTCTTCTCTTGCAGACCATGGATCTCATGAGGTTACTGCGTCAGGTTTCCGTGCTGTTGCTTGCCCTGGTTGTCCTAAGCCTCATCCAGGGCCCACAGCCAGTGGGTGATGAGCTGGATGAGGAGACGCGCGTGCGCATGTGGGAGCGAGAGCAGATGCTGAAGAGGGAGATGACTCGGCTGCTGCAGGAGATCGAGCAGAAGGAAAATGCCCTGCAGCTGGGGACCCAGGAGCAGAGCGGCTTTCCCTGGGGGGCCCTGCTCGTTGTGGCCTTGCAGCAGTGGCAGTTCTGGGCCGTTGCTGCAGTCCTGCTCCTGCTCTGCGGGCTCTACTGGAGGCTCAGGAACAGGAGCTGTCAACCAGCCAGCCGCAGGAAAGAGGGCAGCTCCAGAAACAGGGCAGGGAAGGAGAACCAAGAAGAGAAAGCCAGTCTTGCACCAGTCATGCCAGAATCATTCACCATGGCGGAGGAACTGGTGCATAAACTTCTCCATGTCTGCCGAAAACTTGTCAAGGGCAGTTCTATGCCACAACTGAGGCTCGTTCCCGTCATGGAAAGCACCTCAGAAGGGTGGAGTCCTGGTGAGGATGAACCTATCTACCACTTCCTGGTGCACATGCAGCCGCCCCATGGGCATGCCTTTCAACTGGAGATGGGCACCGTGGAGGGGACCTACAGACTCCGAGTTGAGCTGGAGTGCACCTGCACACAGCACATGCTGTGCTTCCTCCACGACCCTAAGGAGGAGCTGGAAAAGAATCAGGCTCCCAGCTTCCTGGACAGCATCCTCTGCATTGGCCACTACATGGATATTGATGAAACCTACATCTGGTTCCAGACATTGGTCGATACAGCCTGGGCACTTTTGTCTGAGTCAAGACACTGCCAGCTAACGGTGCTGCCCTCCAGCCGCTCCTGCAAGCTCAGGCTGACCCCCTCTTCTGGTAGTTCTCTCATCATTGAGATGACACTTGGGGTGCAGGAAGGTGACTCCGATACCTTCATGAGCCTTGAGGAAGTAGAGGACAGCATGTTCGATTAACACCTGGACAGCAGTTGCCCTCCATCTTCCGCTGCTGGAGCACGAGATGACGAGGCTGAGGCAGGAGATGGAGCAGAAGGCCCAGGAGCAGAGCAGCTTTGCCTGGGGGTCCTGCTCTTTGCGGCTTCGCAGCAGTGGCAGTTCTGGGCCATTGCTGCAGTCCTGCTCCTGCTCCTTGGGCTCTGCTGGAGGCTCAGGAAGAGGGGCTGTCAGTGTCAGCCAGCCAGCAAGCAGCAAAGAGAACAGCTCCAGAAACACGGCAGGGAAGAATAAACAAGAAGAGTTCCCTATGGTGGAGGAACTGATGGATGAACTTCTTTGTATGTGCTGAGAACTTTGCAAGAGGAGTTTTGTGCCAGAACTGAGGCCTGCTATCATCAGGGAGAGCACCTCAGAGGGCTGGAGTTGCTTTGAGGCTGATCATATCTACCAGGTTCTGGTTCCCATCCAGCCTCCCCATGGGCACACCTTCCACCTGGAGCTGCACAGTGAGGAGGAGATGCCAGCGGCACCCTACAGAATCTGTCTTGAGCTGGAGTGCAGCCACATGCTGTGCTTCTTCCACGACCATGAGGAGGAGCTGGAGAAGCACCAGGCTGCCAGACTCCTAGTCACCCTCTGCACTGGCCCCTACCTGGACATGGAGAACACCTACTTCTGGCTTCATACCTTGATAAATGCAGCCTGGGTGCTTATGCTTATACCCAGACACTGCCAGCTAAGGGTGCTGCCCTCCAGCTGCTCCTGCTGGCTCTTGCTGACCTGCCCTTCCCAGAGGCCTCTCCTGATTGAGATGGAATTTGTGCTGCAGCGACCTGATTCAGACACCGTCATGAGCCTGGAGTTAGAGGTGTAGCAGGACGGCCCATCTCTCAGTGTGCCTGCCTCACTTTCCCTCTCAGATTGCTTTTTGTCTCCTGTTTTATAGACCCTCCCTTATTGTCTTGATTAGTTAGTTTGACATCAAGCAATCTTTCCTCGTTAAGTTTTAGATGTTAAGGTTTAGATGTTAAGGTTTTAGGATCCTTTTCAAGCAGTAGTCAGTGTTCTAGGTCTAGTATAAGACTTGTTAGTAAGTTAGTGGCTAGCATTTAATGGCAGACCTTTAGTGACTGATTTGACTATTAGTGGTAGACTCTGTTGTTAAGATCCCTTTTGCAGCGTTGCTTCAACCTTCTGTTGTGATATCCCAGTTTCCCCACAGCCCGATTGTGCTGGTGCCTGTTTAACAGGGTTGAGCCCCCGCTGCTGTTTGCAATAAACCTTGTTCTGCCAACGTACATCTCGTCTGCTGTGTCGCTGCGTTCGGGACAAGAGCCCAGCGTGTGTTCTTCCCGTTCCCACCTGGACAGCAACCGCCCTCCTTCTCCTGCAGAGTCCATTCCTGCCGGGAGCTCTCCTCTCTACAGAGTTGCCAATAAATGGCCTGTTTGACCAAGTGCTGCGTCTGTGTGTCACTTGCTCGGGGCAGGCGGGCATAGGGTGCTGCCTGCTCAGCTGCCACAGGGGCAGGGAGCATTTGGAGCAAGAGCTGATGTGGTGCACTCTGCTTCCCCCGGTTCCTTCCCTGAGGCCCCCCTGCCTGTCCGTGCTCCTGCGCTGGGGCAGTCGGAATCATTTCTCACCCTCCACAGCTGTGCACGTTGCCTTGTGCTGCAGGGAGCATGAAGTGGCTTCCTTGGGAGCCATGTGCAAACCAAGCCCTGGGAGCCCCACGGCATTGTCCTTGGGTGACCCCAGTGAGGCGGCTGTCACACTGTCCAAGTGGGGAGCCCTTTGCACAGGGGACAAGTGCCACGACTGTGGAGCCGAGCTCTGGCTGCTCTGGCTCCTGGATGAGCACCTGATTCATTCACCATAGCCTCCAGTGACCTGCAAGGCCAGGTTCCCAGCACCTTAGTGAGGGAGACTGAACACACAGAGCAAGGCTAAGGAAAGCTTTTGAGATGTCTGCAATCCAAGGCTTGCACTTGTGCAGTCCTATGATTCTATGATTTCAGTCTCTGCAATCACATCCACTCTGACACCCTAGGCAATGTTTGCTTCACAAGAGACACATTTCAATGCTGTCTGTGTTCTTCATTGTGGCCTTATGCATAGCAATTAGGCCATGATTACAACCTTCCAGCCTTAATCATTCTGTGATTCTATGGCCTCTTTCTGTGGGGCTGCTCTTGTTTCACCCACAATCCTATCCACTATGGAGAACACCATGCCAGCAAAAAAGCTCACTGTGAGAATATATCAAATCCTTACATTTCTTAATTTCCACTAACAGAAGTAGACGTAGAAAAATTAAAAACAAACTTTTCAGATAGAAGAATGTGGGGTTTTTCCTTTTAAAATTTTATTCTACGTCTTAGAAGTGCAATACTTGAATAAAAACATGAAAAAAACATGGTTGGAAAACTTATTTTTATAATTTCAGGATGTAGATCTATGTATAATTTCAATTGATTTTTAGCTGAATTTTCTCTCTACAGTTTTATTAAGATTCATCTGGACATTATTTGAAAATTATATGAATGTGCAAGTGATCTGCGGTACAATTTTAGGAATGGCAGTCTCTAATAAAGTTTCCAAATGGAATCTTGAACTAGAGTCATCTTAGTTGCTGTGTATCCAAGTCCTAAATAGGGGCTGAACTTCACATGTAGGAACCTATTTCTCAGTTACAGACTGTAAAATTCAATATATTAACTGTGTAATTGTGAATTAAGTATACTATGAGAAAACAACAGCATCTCTTGAGTTCAAACTGAATATTGTAACTTCCAGAGTCCTATTTCTTTCTTTCACAGGTACTCTTGAGTGATGATAACAATAGAATTTCCCAGGTCTTAATTCTACTTCAATAAATAGTGAACTCATCTCTTATTACACTCCCTGAAACACTTCACATGCTGCTGAAGGAGCAGTTCATGTTTTCCATATTGGCAACTTCAGGCATGTCATGTGAATGTGCTTTCAGCAACTTAGAGATATGATCTATACATAAAGCATGCATTTCATAGGGGCAAAATAGGCAAAGATACAGCAGCTCTCTTGCTATCTATCAGGCTATATTTGCCTGAAAATCAAGCGAGTGTTTGCTTGGTTGCACGTGTATATTCACAGTTAATTACAGGTAATAAAGAAGTGGACTTGTTCTCTTTCTGGGGGTACAAATTTGCTGTACGCAGCGGCTGGGGATGCTTTAGTTTGGTTAAGAGAGATTTGCACACATTTACATGGTTTAGAATACAAATATACCTGCACCTCAGAGGCCTAGAGAAACTGGAAAATGTCTTTTTTAACCTATTGCTAGACTTGCAGGAGCAGCTGCTGTAGTTATCTTTGTTTATTCTGTCTCCACATTAATTTCCTTACTCTAAGAGAAAACTTGCTTCACCTCTCAGGCTCTGCTCCACAGAATCACAGAATTGTTACAGCTGGAAAGACCTCTGAGATCACAGAGTCCAACCGTCCACTCAGAAAAAAAACACACAACATTACCCCTGCAAAAACCACCCACGGAACCACAAAACAAACAACACAACAACACCCACCGTGTCTACTAGAGCATGTTCTGAAGCACAACATCTACACGGTTTTTTTACTGCCTCCAGGGATGGCGACTCCACCACCTGCCTAGGCAGCCTGTTCCAACACCAGTGAGGGGCCCAGAACTGAAACAGTACTTGAGGTGCAGCCTCACTAGTGCCAAGTACAGGGGGTAAGATCACCTGCCTGGTCCTCCTGGCCACGTTGTTCCTGATACAAGCCAGGATGCTGTTGGCCTTCTTGGCCACCTGGGCGCATGCTGGCTCCTGTTAAGCCAGCTGTCAACCAGCACCCCCAGGTCCTTTTCTGCTGGGCAGCTCTCCAGCCACTCTTCCCCAAGCCTGTAGCATTGCATGGGGTTGTTGGGACCCAGTGCAGGACCCAGCACTTGGCCTTGTTGAACCTTGTACCGTTGACCTCGGCACATTGATCCCTTCTTCTCCTTGATGGCTTTCCCTCTAGAGAGAAGTTTTTTTATTGTACTTACTGTCACTTTTATTGTACTTACTGGGCTCATACCAGAAGATACATACACATATACACACACGTACACACATATACACACATACATACACAAACACATACACACACACATACATACACACATACACACATACATACACACATAGATACACACATACGTACACACACACATACACATACACATACATACAGACATACACACATAGACATATACATTCACACACACACACATACACACATATATACACACATACATACACACAGAGACACACATACACACATACATACAGACATACAGACATACACACATTCACACATACACACACACGTACACACACACATTCACACATACACACACATACAGACACACAGACATACACACATACACACATACACACACACACACACACGTACACACACATTCACACATACACACACATACAGACACACACACATACATACAGACATACACACATACACACATACACTCACACATACATACACACACACAGACATACATACACACATACACACATACACACACATACACACACATACATCCACACATAGATAGAGTTTCCCTTGGGTGTAAAGAAGGACTGTGAAAGCTCTCGCCAGCGTCTGTGAATTCTGAAATGCTGTAGATAATTGTGGATCTCTTTATTAACTGATTTACGTGCCTTCTACAAGTAAGACTGTAGACTATAATCTGCCTTGTTCTCTTGACAGGAACTGGCTGGACTGCAGGAAGAAATTGCGTCTCTGCAGAAGAAACTGGAGTCTTACCTCGACTTACCTCCTGTAATTATTTTTTCCACTGTCCTAGTGTATTTGTATACCAGTTCTAGTGTATTTGCCATCAGATGAATTTTAACAGACTTGAGAATGCAAAGGATATTGTTGTGATGGTTTCAGTGGACAGGTAGATGTCCTACAGGTCTGCCAAGGGTGTAAACAGAAGGCTACATGTATTTCCTAATCAAAGCCAGGCAATTAAGTAAGTACGCTTGCCAGGCAAACTGTGTTTAAACAACATGCATCGATTGACTGGGTGAGCTCAAGGTGAAGGTGAATTAGCCCAAAATTAGACAAAGGAATGGGGAAGAAAATAGAATTCCTTAATATAACAACTTGTGTTGAGATTTACCAGTTTCTTAGCTCTGCATGTCATCAGGCTGTCAATATGGTGGACACGGCACCTTGTGCAGAGTTTAGAGCTTTAAGCCAGATTTAATGATTATGACACAGCAGCCAAATGTCGGGGTTGTCCCCTAAACAAGTACTGGAGCTTGTGTGAGTACTGGCTGCTCCACCAGTTTCTTTGATTTCTCTTGCGGGTGCTGAGTACTCAGCATGGATGTGTTTCAAGTCCAGGCCCTCGATTGGGAGGTTTGGGAAATGGCTAAAAATGGGGTTTTTTTAGGCTTTAGGCCATGCCAGACATTTGGAAAATAAAGCCCAGACCGAGCTGGTCCTAGGCTTTTAATGTCAGAACCTTCTGCATGTGAAGAGTGTGCACAAACCTTCTGCATGTGAAGAGTGTGCACAAAACTGATTCTGTTAGCCCCGAATTCCCCTGTTGCCCATCATCAGACTCTTGCAATGATGCAGGGACCCTGTTTCCAGCTGAAATACTGATTTTTATGCCATTTTCTCTCATTCGAGTCTTTCCCTTGCACGGATGAAGGTTGAAGAAGTAAAACGAGAGCTGGTAAGCCTTTTTTTTAATCTTTCACAGAGATTCAAATGAGTGCTGTCGTTCCAAAACAAGCTCTATATATCATTGGTTGGGAATGGATCTTCCTCAGGTTGTAGTCTTAATGATCTCCAGAGGGGAACTTTGCTCTAGTAAGGCAGAAGCCACGTGTATGGGTAAGAGGAACTGCTGGGGCAATGATACCTAAGCTACAAAGGCAGTTGGGCACGATGGGATCAGTGGAGATTAGGTCTCGGGATCCCTCTGGATTTTGTCTGCTTCCCCTGCCAGGGTGTTTATTCACTCAGCTGTGTTGCAGCTTTGTGGGCTCTCAACCTTCCTTGTCCTTGCTGCTCCTGAGCTCTGAGGGCTCTAGGGCCCATGTTTCATGTTGCAGCTGCCTTGTGGGCTGCAGTGAGGACCCTCCCCTGTAAAAGATCATGCCCGTTTCATCCGTGCTTGTGCAATCTGCAGGTATGGTTGTTGGGGAACAGCCATGTCAAGCTGTTTGGGAAGTTCACACGTAGCTCTCCTGAGCGAGCTGGGCCCCATCTGAGCACACAGCCTGTCTTTATTTCTTTAGGCCACTGTCTTCTGGCCCATAGGGAAAGCACAGGGTGTTTGTGATAAGCCTCAGAGCCGAGGTCAGAAATCACAGGTCTCTTTGAGAGCGTTTTGAATGTTTTCAGGTGGAACTGCTCAGGTTGGTTAAACTACTGGGTTTTGATTCAGAAATACAAGTTGATCTTCCCAGCCTGAGGCTTTGATCAGGCCAGAACCCTCAGCTCTGGAGTGTCCCTGCTCAGCTGGAAGGTGTCTGATACCACTTTGGGGCACAGCACAAAGGCAGTGGAGCTTGTTTAGCCCTTCCTTTGCAGATTTCTCTGCAGCTGTCTATAGAGACTACTGCTGTTTGCAGCAGTGACACCTTCCAGTTCAGTACTTGGGCTACTCAGCACTGATAGGATCCCAGGATTTGATCATCTTAGCTACGTTTGTCTAACAGGAATGTAAGCAAACTGCTTCATGGTTGCTGATTCCTCTTGTTTTTTATTTCTGCTAGAAAGTCGTGGAGGCAGAGTTGTCCAAGGAGGTTGAAAAGCTGGATCTTTGAGATGCCCAGCAAGTACCAGTTCACCTGCAGTGACCTGTGTGGAAGATTGCCTTCCTATTGTCTATTTATTTGCAGTATAAAGCACTTTGGACTTGTTGCTGTACCAAGTGCTTTCTGCCTTACTCTTCTTACTGTTGGATGTCGCTTTGGAAGCAATGTCCTCTGGCAGTGGCCCAGCAGGAGCAGAGACCCTGCCATGGACAGGCCACACCCCGCCACCAGGATGGGTAGACACCAGCACCCACCCACCCCTGCGTGTCCAAAAGGAGCCAAGAGCACAGTGGCTGGTCCAGCAGCAGAGAGGCCAGCACCAAGGGAGCTGGTCCCATCTCACGCAATGAGATCTCCAGGGGCAAAGCACCCCAGGCTCACATCACCCCATTGGATGTTTGGTCGGGGACTTGGCGGGCACTTCTGTCTGCTCTGTAAAGGGAGCCCCCGGGAGCCCCCTCCTGCCGGGGGCTCTGCTGTTTGGGGGTGTCTGTGGGGGCTTTCGTGACTGGCTGGTTGCCGGGCGTGGCTGTGATGGCTCTGGCGCCTGTGACATCACCAGGAGGGCAGCTATAAAAGGCGCCAGCAGCAGCTGTGCCCCAGTGCGACTTGGGCCAGCGGTGAGTGCACGGGCAGGGGGGAGGCCGGGCTGGAGCAGGGCCGGGGCAGAAAGGCGGCCCCCGGGGGGTGGGTTCTGGCCCTGCCCCGAGGGCCCAGCTGCTGGCGGCAGCGCCTTGGGCAGGGCACGGTGCTGCCCCCGCCGGGGCTGGGCACAGGCCTTGCTGCCTCCCAGCTGCCTGGGCGCTTCTCCTACCTGCCCCCAGCTCCCTGCGGCTCCCGGCCCCGCTCCCCACCACCACAGCGCCCACAAGCCCACAAGCCCTCCCTCCCAGCCCCACTGAAACCCTTCTCTCTCTTCTCTTGCAGACCATGGCTTCCATGCTGTTGCTTCCCCTGGTTGTCCTAAGCCTCATCCAGGGCCCACAGCCAGTGGGTGATGAGCTGGATGAGGAGACGCGCGTGCGCATGTGGGAGCGAGAGCAGATGCTGAAGAGGGAGATGACTCGGCTGCTGCAGGAGATCGAGCAGAAGGAAAATGCCCTGCAGCTGGGGACCCAGGAGCAGAGCGGCTTTCCCCGGCGGGCCCTGCTCGTTGCGGCCTTGCAGCAGTGGCAGTTCTGGGCCGTTGCTGCAGTCCTGCTCCTGCTCTGCGGGCTCTACTGGAGGCTCAGGAACAGGAGCTGTCAACCAGCCAGCCGCAGGAAAGAGGGCAGCTCCAGAAACAGGGCAGGGAAGGAGAACCAAGAAGAGAAAGCCAGTCTTGCACCAGTCATGCCAGAATCATTCACCATGGCGGAGGAACTGGTGCATAAACTTCTCCATGTCTGCCGAAAACTTGTCAAGGGCAGTTCTATGCCACAACTGAGGCTCGCTGTTGTCATGGAAAGCACCTCAGAAGGGTGGAGTCCTGGTGAGGATGAACCTATCTACCACTTCCTGGTGCACATGCAGCCACCCCATGGGCATGCCTTTCAACTGGAGATGGGCACCGTGGAGGGGACCTACAGACTCCGAGTTGAGCTGGAGTGCACCTGCACACAGCACATGCTGTGCTTCCTCCACGACCCTAAGGAGGAGCTGGAAAAGAATCAGGCTCCCAGCTTCCTGGACAGCATCCTCTGCATTGGCCACTACATGGATATTGATGAAACCTACATCTGGTTCCAGACATTGGTCGATACAGCCTGGGCACTTTTGCCTGAGTCAAGACACTGCCAGCTAACGGTGCTGCCCTCCAGCCGCTCCTGCAAGCTCAGGCTGACCCCCTCTTCTGGTAGTTCTCTCATCATTGAGATGACACTTGGGGTGCAGGAAGGTGACTCCGATACCTTCACGAGCCTTGAGGAAGTAGAAGACAGCATGTTCGATTAACACCTGGACAGCAATTGCCCTCCATCTTCCACTGCTGGAGCACGAGATGACGAGGCTGAGGCAGGAGATGGAGCAGAAGGCCCAGGAGCAGAGCAGCTTTGCCTGGGGGTCCTGCTCTTTGCGGCTTCGCAGCAGTGGCAGTTCTGGGCCATTGCTGCAGTCCTGCTCCTGCTCCTTGGGCTCTGCTGGAGGCTCAGGAAGAGGGGCTGTCAGTGTCAGCCAGCCAGCAAGCAGCAAAGAGAACAGCTCCAGAAACACGGCAGGGAAGAATAAACAAGAAGAGTTCCCTATGGTGGAGGAACTGATGGATGAACTTTGTATGTGCTGAGAACTTTGCAAGAGGAGTTTTGTGCCAGAACTGAGGCCTGCTGTCATCAGGGAGAGCACCTCAGAGGGCTGGAGTTGCTGTGAGGCTGATCATATCTACCAGGTTCTTATTGCCATCCAGCCACCCCCGGGGCACACCTTCCACCTGGAGGTGGGCAGTGAGGAGGAGATGCCGGCGGCGCCCTACAGACTCCGTGTTGAGCTGGAGTGCACCTGCACACAGCACATGCTGTGCTTCCTCCACGACCCTAAGGAGGAGCTGGAGAAGCACCAGGCTGTCAGCCTTCTAGACACCAACCTCTGCATCGGCCCCTACCTGGACATGAAGAGCATCTACTTCTGGTTTCATAGGGTGCTAACGGAATGCTGGGAACAATTGCCCCAGTTCAGACACTGCCAGCTAAGGGTGCTGCCCTCCAGCTGCTCCTGCTGGCTCTTGCTGACCTGCCCTTCCCAGAGGCCTCTCGTGATTGAGATGGAATTCAGTGTGCAGCGAGCTGACTCGGACATTGTCATGAGCCTGGAGTTAGAGGTGTAGCAGGACGGTCCATCTCTCAGTGTGCCTGCCTCACTTTCCCTCTCGGATTGCTTTTTGTCTCCTGTTTTATAAGCCCTCCCTTATTGTCTTGATTAGTTAGTTTGACATCAAGCAATCTTGTTAAGTTTTAGATGTTAAGGTTTAGATGTTAAGGTTTTAGGATCCTTTTCAAGCAGTAGTCAATGTCTAGGTCGAGTATAAGTCTTGTTAGTAAGTTAGTGGCTAGCATTTAATGGCAGACCTTTAGTGACTGATTTGACTATTAGTGGTAGACTTTGTTCCCTTTTGCAGTGTTGCTTCAACCTTCTGTTCTGATATCCCAGTTTCCCCACAGCCCGATTGTGCTGGTGCCTGTTACTTTAACAGGGTTGAGCCCCCGCTGCTGTTTGCAATAAACCTTGTTCTGTCAACGTACATCTCGTCTGCTGTGTCGCTGCGTTCGGGACAAGAGCCCAGCGTGTGTTCTTCCCGTTCCCACCTGGACAGCAACCGCCCTCCTTCTCCTGCAGAGTCCATTCCTGCCGGGAGCTCTCCTCTCTACAGAGTTGCCAATAAATGGCCTGTTTGACCAAGTGCTGCGTCTGTGTGTCACTTGCTCGGGGCAGGCGGGCATAGGGTGCTGCCTGCTCAGCTGCCACAGGGGCAGGGAGCATTTGGAGCAAGAGCTGATGTGGTGCACTCTGCTTCCCCCGGTTACTTCACTGAGGCTGAACAACCCCAGCTCTCTCAGCCACTTCTACTCAGCCTTCTCCAGAGCTGTCAGTAACATGAAGCAAGAAAAACTACTTCTGAAATTACCCAGTGTGTGACAATCCCTAGAAAACATGGGGTATGGAGTCCGTAAGCCTCACTGAAGTAGCAAGTACCTAGCAGGGCAGCAGCAGGTTTTTCCAGATGAGGGATTTGCCTGCAGGGTAGAGAATCGCAGCCTGAGGAGACAGGGTGAAATCCAGCTAAACTTGTGGAAAACCGAGCAGGAGCCAGAGCCCTGACGCCTCCAGACACATCACCCGGCGGCTGCTACACGCGGCCCTGCCCTCTGCGGCCTCAGGCGCGGCAGGCAGCCATCTGACATCCCGCCCGGGCAGCGGCCATCCCGCCATCCCTCTCAGGGGAAGGATGCCGTCCGGCAGGCGGCAGCCACGGTGGCCTGAGAGAAGCGGGCGCAACCATCTTGGCACGGCCCAGCCGGCGGACGGACTCCGGCTGCCCTCTTGGTGGAGGGCCATGGCGGTGCGAGGCGGCGGCCTCCCCGCGCCTTGCCCCTTCCCTCAGACGGCGGCGGCCGCGCATGCGCAGAGGGCGGCGCTGGGCCGGCGGGCGCTGATGGGCGGCGGCTGTTGGGGTGGAGGGCTCGGGCACCGCTGAGGCGGCGAGCGGGGGCTGGCGGCAGCCATGGGCGAGACCGAGAAGCTTTATGATGTTTGTAGCTGCGACCTGGACATCAACGTGCAGCTGAAGATGTGAGTGAGGGGGGCGGGGCGGGGCTCGTAGCGTCCCGCTGCTCCTCTTCGGGCGGCCGGGACTGTGTGGGAGGCGGCCCGGTCCCCGCCGTCTCGGGGGAGGCTGAGCCGCTCACCGGAGATGCGCTGCTTCCCCGCGGGAGCCCGGGAACGCGGCGGTGCCGGCTGTGTGTCCACCTCAGCAGCGCCGGGAGCTCCTGGCTGATGCCGCCGCCGGTTTCCCTCGGGGCTGGCGGGCGGAGGCAGCGCGGCCGCGTCCCTGTCAGCGGCCCCCACCGCCGGGCCGTGCCGTGGGGAGGGGACGGGCGAGGGGCCGCGGCGGCAGCAGGGCCGGGGCTGTAAGCTGGGCTCTGCAGGCGTTACAGATGCTCACGGCCTTAGGTCCTGCCGTGCAGGGCGGTGCTGTGAGGCAAAGACTGCCTGTCAGCCCAGCGCTAATGTCTCTGCTAGGCTTGCTGTCTCAGTGTTCGGGACTATCAAGAAACTTGCTCTGACTTGTATCTGACTTGTCAGGTTCAAGCAAATCCTGCTTGACCAACCTAGTGGCTTTCTACAATGGTGTAACTACATCTGTCGACAAGGGAAAAGCAGTGGATGTCATCTGTCTGGATTTCTGCAAGGCCTTTGACATGGTCCCTCACAGCATCCTTCTCTCTAAATTGGAGAGTGATGTGTTTGATGGGATGGACTGTTCCGTGGATAAGGAACTGGCTGGATGGTCGCATCCAGACGGTAGTGGTCAATGGCTCAGTGTCCAGATGGAGAGCAGCGACAAGTGGTGTCCCACAGGGGACTTGGGGGACTGGGTCCCGTACTGAGACCCGAGTTGTTTAATATCTTCATCAATGACATTGACAGTGGCATTGAGATCACCCTCAGCAAGTTTGCTGATGACACCAAGCTGGGCGGTGCAGTCGATATGCCAGAGGGACAGGATGCCATCCAGAGGGACCTGGACAAGTTGCAGAAGTGGGCCCAGGTGAGCCTCATGAGGTTCAACAAGGCCAAGTGCAGGGTTCTGCACCTGGGCTGGGGGAACCAGAAACATCACTACAGGCTGGGGGAAGACATGCTGGAGAGCAGCCCTGTGGAAAAAGACCTGGGGGTACGAGTGGATCCAAAGCTGGACATGAGCCAGCACTGTGCAACTGCAGCAGGCCAGAGGGCCAAAAGCATCCTGGGCTGCATCAAAAGTGTGGCCAGCAGATCAGGAGAGGTGATTCTGCCCCTCTACTCTGCCCTGGTGAGACCTCCCCTGGAATACTGTGTCCAGCTCTGGAGCCCCCATCACAAGAAAGACGTGGACCTGCTGGAGCGTGTCCAGAGGAGGCCATGAAGATGATCCAAGGGCTGGAGCACCTGTTTGATGAAGAGAGGCTGAGGGAGTTGGGGTTGTTCAGCCTGAAGAAGGGAAGGCTCCAGGGGGACCTCACAGCAGCCTTCCAATACCTGAAGGGGGCCTACAGAAAATCTGGGGAGGGGCTTTTTACAAGAGCACCTAGTGACAGGACAAGGGGTAATGGTTTGAAACTGCAGGAGAAGAGATTGAGGTTAGAGATCAGCAGGAAATTCTTTAGCGTGAGGGTGGCGAGACACTGGAACAGGTTGCCCAGAGAAGTTGTGGAGGCTCCATCCCTGGGGGCTTTGAAGCCCAGGTTGGATGGGGCTCTGAGCACCCTGGTCTAGTGGGAGGTGTCCCTGGTCATGCAGGGGAGTTGGAACTCGATGATCTTTAAGGTCCCTTCCAACTCTAACCATTCTGTGATTCTAGGTGTTTGCAGAAGGGAAGCCTCTTGCTCTTCTAGTTAGAACTTCCACAAAGCTTTTAGCACTAGATGGAAGTAAGTAACTGCCTTTTATTTCACATTCCTCTTCGTTACCAGAGCCTCAAGTTACACAGATCCATCTGTATGGTTTTCTTGTATCTGTCAGAAAGGTTTGTTTTCTATTGACTTGATCAAATAACTTCTTCAAGTCTCTGTAGGGTTGTTAATGGTTGCTTAAATAACTTCTGGGGCCTGGGCTGGCACACTTCATACTGCTCACTGGACAGGGTGATCTCTGGTACTTAGTCCTGAAGCTAGAGTGTTTTTGCTTTGATCTCTGGCCTTTTCATCGTGCTCAAGACAAGCACTGGAATGGTTATTGCCCACAGGAAAATAGTCCATCTGCCCTTAGAAATTCATATGCTAAGAAGAATCTAAGAAGACTCTGGGTGCCAAAGGGTGATGCGATTAAGTGCATGGACTCCGAGTTTCCAAAGATTAGAGACATCAAAGACCTTTATTGTTTTTACAACGAGCTAGTTATACACTTTTTTAAGCTGAGGCTTAAAAACTGTTTTTTAAGTTTAACTTTTTCTCTCTGTGTCCTCTTGATTTACTTGAGGGTATAGTCAGTTCTGCATGTTCACACACCTTTGAAATTGTGTGGATTGCTATTGCATCCACCTGCTCTCATCTTTGAAGAGGTGTCCTGTCAAACTAGATACATGTAATACATTAATCTTAGTCTCAAATTTCCTGCTCGACAAATGATTCCTACCCTGTGTGATAGAGCTGAGTGGTCTCCAAGAAGCAGGTAGTGTCATCTGCTTCAGGGGCAGACCTGGGCAGCCCCAGCTTCCCCCAGGTTACTGCTAAAGAGAGACAGGAGCAATAACGTTGTTGTTGTTGTTGTTGTTGGGGGGGAGGGGGAGAAAGTAGAAATTTTTATTGAAATTTATTTTTTTCATTAAATTGAAAATGAAATTACATTTTAATGACAAACATTTTAATGAAAATGAACCAATACAGAGTAACTTGGGTTCTGAAGCCTTATGGCTGCTAAAAAGTGTTTCTCTGCAGCTGGAACGAGTGGCTGAAGGTGCCTGTGGAGTATCCATGCTGGCCTGGCAGTGCACAGGTGGCTCTGACCATCTGGGATGTGTGTGGACCTGGGAAAGCAGTTCCTGTGGGAGGAACAACTGTTCCGCTCTTTGGGAAATAGGGATATACTGGTTTGTTTTTTTCTATAGTACAGGTTTGAAGCTCACTTGTCAATAGTAAGGTAGCAGTGGTGATGAGAGAGTTGTTCATTTTTGATTTGAAACCAGGTTAACAATTCTGTGTTTGAAAAATCAGATGCATGGATGATTTACTCTGTTTTCTTCCCGAGTGTGACTTCATACATGGTACAGTGGTGTAAAATAAGAGTCTTCCCTTGGGGAACAGAAAAATTTAGGCTTTTTTGTTAGCTCTGTAAGCTTGGACTTCAAGGTAGCAAATGCTGAGATCACTTCATATACATGAAATTTTATTTCCAGCACGTGGGGCCTAGGGACAGAAAGCAAGAAAAAACCTTTGAGATTCTGTATTTACTTGTAAATACAAACCCTTGTAGTTCCCTTCTAGTCAGTATTTCTCGTTTTTATTGCTTGACTTCTTAAAGTGTTCCTTCGAGACATGTTTACCCGAAGTTGTTCGAGTGAAGTGGTCACCTCTCCCTGGCAAAAGCAATGCCCTTGATTTCTTGGGGCATCTTCTTTCTATAGGTGGATCAGCACAAATATACAAGGGAAGCAAGCAGGATCTTGCAGAGAAAAGCTGTGGTCAGTTAACCTGTGAACTTCTGTTCAATTACCAATTCAGTTTCAAGCGTAGATGGAGAAAATGGTGTGCTGAGGTTTGTGGGATTTTCCTTTTTTTCTGTTTGTTTTTATTTCCTGGCAGCTCAGAAGGTTGCTTTTTGTCAGTGAACCTTCAAAGGAAACTGAAGTAGTTTTCTAGTGGATTTTTGTTCAGACTGCCAGACCTGAAGTCAGTATTATAATTGGCAAGGCAAGAGGAATGCTTTCTGCTTCGTTATAAATAAAACAATGAGGGTCAAGCTCTGGCCTCAGTTTGTGTTTGTACCACCCCACTGGCTTTGGGGATTGCCCATTTTTCTTCCACTTGCCAAATAAGTTACCTCAGGCTTCCTCATTTCCTTCTACACTCCATGTGCCAATAAAAATGAAGGCTGTAGAGGGCACAGGGAGCAAGCCATTCTAGCAGCTCAGTTAGATGGTGCGTTGCTGTGGCAGTGAACGTTTGTAGGTTTGGCAAAGGGAGATACTGCATTTTGGTGCAGCTGCTGCTGTACTTTGATTCTGGACAGCTGTATTCTACTGAATTTACTGAAGTGATTCTGCATTTTTCCCTGCAGCATGTTTCCTCATGGAGTGCATGATCTGAAAGGCTGGCCCAAGGTAGAAGCTGATGGCTCGGAGCCTACCAAAACTCCTGGGAGAACCAGCAGCACAGTCTGAGAAGATCAAATGAGCCACTTGGCAAAGGTGATGGAAATGCAAGTGGCCCTTAAGACGTGTGTGTGAAAACCTTGCACTTTCAGTGGAGTAGGAGGAAAACAGTCTTTAATGAAGTCATGCTCCTCATGCTGTTTTTTCATGTGAAAGGCATCTTCCTCTGGTTGTTTAGATACTTTACAAGAGATACACAAGTGAGTGGACAAGATCATACTCATTTGCTAAGAAGTATTTTTAAAAGGGGACATATGGAAACCTTTTAATATATACAGCATTCTGTTGCAAGACCTTAACATCCTCTTTCTTTGTAAAGAATGGAGATGTGAACATGCTGTGATTCTTGAAGCCAGAATTCCATCGGGTTCAGTAAGAGCAGCTCCTAACAGCAACTTGTGAGGACAGCCTGGTTTCTGTCAGTAGCCATCCTTTTGGTTTCAGGCTGTCTCGTGTGGTGTTCAGGTGTGTATGACAGACCTCTACATTAGAAACTTTGGTGCAGAACTTACTCAGTGTGCTTGGCCTCCTAGTTTTCATCCTCACCTTTGTGCAAGTCCCAGGGAAAGATAGGTCTGGTGCCATAAGTATGTTGTTTTCCTCCTCTGGAGATTTATCACAGCAGCAAACTAACTTGCATTTAGGTTCTCTCTTTTACTAGTCTAGTTCACCTTGAATGGATAATGGAAAACTCAGTAACACTTTCTGCCAGTGATGCTGCCCCACTTCTTGATCCCAGTAGAATCAATCCCCTCTAGCCTGAGGAACATCTGTAGACAGATGTGAAATACCAAGGCTTCTCACAGTTCATCAAAGGGTTGGTTACATGGTGTAGGCAGTGGGTCTTTGAGAAAGGGTTTCAGAGTGTAGGCCCTCCCTTTAGTCTTAGGTTGTGGGAAACTTCAGCTGGTCCGAGGGACTGGAATGTAAGTTTGCAGTTACCCTTGAGCAGATAACTGTGTCCTTGAAGAGGCCTGAGAATCTTGAGCTGAGTAAACAAGATAAGCGACTGCCAGGTGGAACATCTGCCAAATCACCAGATGGGACGTGAAAAAGAAGACTATCGAAGTTACAGCAGAGAAAAGTTGTCCAATTATGGACTGATGGTTTTTGCTTAACCAATGAGTTGTAGACACACATGTATAGGAGAGGATAGAATCACAGAATCACAGAATCACCAAGGCTGGAAAAGACCTTTAAGATCATCAAGTCCAGCCTATGACCAACACCACCACACCATCTAGACCATGCCACTAAGTGCCACATCCAGCCTTGCCTTGAACACATCCAGGGATGGTGCCTCCACCACTTCCCTGGGAAGTCCATTCCAATGTCTAATCACCCTCTCCATGAGGAAGTGCTTCCTAATATCCAACCTAAACCTCCCTTGGAGCAACTTCAGGCTATGCCCTCTTGTCCTGTCACTGGTTGCCTGGGAGAGGAGCCTAGCCCCCACCTGACTACAACCTCCCTTCAGGTAGTTGAAGAGAGTGATGAGGTCCCCCCTGAGTCTCCTCTTCTCCAGGCTAAACAACCCCAACATCCTCAACCTCTCCCTGTAAGACTTTCCCTCTAGTCCCTTCACCAGCCTTGTTGCTCTCCTCTGGACCTGCTCCAGCACCTCAATGTCCTTCTTGAAGTGAGGGGCCCAGAGCTGCACACAGTACTCGAGGTGAGGCCTCACCAGTGCTGAGCACAGGGGGAGAATCACATCCCTGCTCCTGCTGGCCACACTATTCCTGACACAAGCCAGGATGCCATTGGCCTTCCGGGCCACCTGGGCACACTGCTGGCTCATGTTCAACCAGCTGTCCACCAGCACTCCCAGGTCCCTCTCTGCCAGGCTGCTCTCCAGCCACTCTTCCCACAGCCTGTAGCTCTGCCTGGGGTTATTGTGGCCAAAGTGCAGGACCCTGCACTTGGTCTTGTTGAATTTCATGCCATTGGCCTCGGCCCATCGATCCAGCCTGTCCAGGTCCTCCTGCAGCCTCTTCCCACCCTCTGGCAGATCAACACTCCCCCCCAGCTTGGTGTCATCTGTGAATTTACTGAGGGTGGACTCAATCCCCACATCCAGGTCGTCAATAAAGATATTGAACAGGACTGGGCCCAGTACTGATCCCTGGGGGACACCGCTGGTCACCGGATGCCAGCTGGATGCAGCTCCATTCACCATCACTCTCTGGGCCTGGTCATCCAACCAGTTTTTGACCCAGCCAAGGGTGCACCTGTCCAAGCCATGGATTGCTAGCTTCTCCAGGAGGATGCTGTGGGAGACTGTGTCAAAGGCCTTGCTGAAGTCAAGGCACACCACATCCACAGCCTTCCCCTCATCCACTAGGCAGGTCACCCAGTCATAGAAGGAGATGAGATTAGTCAGGCAGGACCTTGCCTTCCTAAACCCATGTTGGCTGGACCTGATCCCCTGGTTGTCTTCCACATGCCGCTTGATGGCACTTAGGATGATCTGTTCCATAACCTTGCCAGGCACTGAGGTCAGGCTGACAGGCCTCTAGTTCCCCGGATCCTCCTTCTGGCCCTTCTTGTGGATGGGTGTCACATTGGCCAACCTCCAGTCATCTGGGACCTCCCCAGTGAGCCAGGACTGGTGATAAATGATGGAGAGCAGCTCAGCCAGTTCTTCTGCCAGCTCCCTCAGCACCCTAGGATGAAGAAAAAGGTTTGTAAGAAGAATAAAGTGGTCTTTTTGCACGCAAGCTTGTGTCGTGTCTGTCCCAACAACGACATTAGGTCTGTAATGCAAACATGACCATCCTCTGCCACTGATTCTTCTCCTCTTGCCTTCACTCCCTTAGGCTCCCTAGCTCAAGAAACACAAATCATGCCGAGTGTTTCAGTCTGAAAATGCCTGTGTCTGTTCTAGCCTGTTCTTCTGGCTTATGGGAGGTGAGGGCTTTAAGCTTCTGAGGAAGAGGAGGAAATTCTGTTTTGGGAGATAGTAATTTCTGAAAGATGAGAGTGTTTTCAGTGGTACTTTGTTGTGTTCATTTATAACAGCTTTTCACCATCAGATGCCAGTGGAGTGAGCAGCGTTTCTGGGTAGCACGTATGTCTAGGAGAGCTTTCATTTGCCCAGCTGTTCACACAGCAGATGAGGTTCTTGTGATGGATCATGCCTAAACAGCCCTTGTTTGAGCACAATCAGCTTCAGTTTTTCTATACCTTACTCATCAGTTGCTGAAGGCCTCCTGATGCTACTGCACATGAAGGTGTATTTACATATAGGGAAGAGCAGTAGGACTAGTTAAAGACAAGATGAGGTTGTGGGAACTTTGTTATTCTTGGTTTGGTTTGTTTTTTTCCTGCTCTTTGGGCAGACTTAGAAGTGTCACACTGTGGATTGAAGTCTGATACCAAACTAGAGTCCTCCAGATCATAAGGAACTTTTGTGACTAGCTTGCTGAAGGACCTTTTCTCCATCTCCATCCATTTTCTTGGCGTGCTTCTGAGTTTGTGTGTATGTGTTCCTGTGGTATTTATTAGGGTAGGGACTTTGTGCAAAATCGGTGACTGGGGGCTGGAGGAGTTGCATCCTTTTACCTTAAATAACTGATTCCATGGCAAGTCTCTCCTTTCACGTTGAGGTGCCATCTGGTTGGGCTCTTACAAAACACATGAATGGTGCTTGTAAAATTGCTACTGATGGAGAAGCCAAGGCTTTGCATCCTGGGGGTGATGTGAATGCAGAGTTTTCCTGTACTAAGGAATGTTCATGGGGAGAGTGTGGAATACCTTAGCATGCTCAAATATTGGTGACCTTAGGGTGTTTCTCCCATGAGTGGTGTGTGAATTTATTCTACTCAAACAAAAAAGCATTTCAAAGGTCTTTTCAAAGGTCCATTCATTACCCTCCCACCTGCTGGCTGAAGGAAAGTAGATAACAATGGTGAGCCAGTATCTAAAGGGATGCCTCTTATTTAGCAGCAGATGGTGAATGCTCCTTTACCTGAAGTGAATGCACCAGCTGCCCACTCATTTTAAGCTTTTAATATGAATCCAAGAGAATGGTTCTTCATGTGTATGTACAGGCCTGCAGATGTTCTGGGTCTTGTGTGCAGACCTGGCCAGTTGCTGTATTATGACATTTTTTCCTTCCTAGAAGGCCTGCAGGTTTAAGAGAGGAGTCATTTTCCTCTAGAAGACACAGAATGGTCTTCTCCTTTATTCTCTAGTGCACTGAACAGAAAATGGACTAAGAATTTGTGGCCAAGGTATCTACATGAAGTTTTTTTGCTAAGGCTTTGGGAAGTGCTGTCCTAAATCTGTGTAGCAATGCTGGATGTGCCTATGTGATATTCTGAAAGTTCTGAGGTGTTGGTTTGAGGGAGTAGAAATAAGAGGGCTACCTTGAGTACAAAAAAAACCAACATTACAAGTTAGATGGAAAGTAGGGTGTAGCTTAGAACTGGCTAAAATGGTGGACATGTAAGGGTGAGGAACTTCTTCATCACTGAGAGCGAGAAGACCTTCTCTGTCAGCTAGGTAGGACATTTGTGAATGCATTTAAGGGGTGCTGCCCAGCCTGCCTGAAACAGCATCTGGGGTTCTAACTGGTCTGCGTGTTGCTGGTTCTCTGCCTTTGGAATGAATTTACACAGTCCCATAGGAGGCAGAGGCCAAGTCTTGTATTATCTGATTAGTACAGTCCTGGCACAGGCTGTCTCTCTAATATTGCTGAGATGAACTTGATTAACGGGCTGCAGAATATAACATGAGATAGCAAAATATTATTACTAGATTGTGCACCTGTTTGCAGTCCTGCTGGGAAGTTGAGAGAACCCAAAGACTGGCTTTCTGTGCTTTGGTTACATCCAGCATCCTGAAATGTTATGAAGGATCACACTTTGTCCACCTGCCCTTCCTTTTCCTTTTGTGCTGTTAAGATCCTGAAGTTGATTGAAGCTGATCTGAAGATGAGCTGTCCCTGGGTCTCCTGGAGACAAAACAAGTGAAAAAAAGCCCCTAACATAGACTGATCAGAGTTGATTAGTTCTTAGAAGTTGCAGTGGTCTTCCAAAGTGTGTGTCAAAATCTTGTTACTTCTGTCAAGCTGTACTGGGGTCTGGAGCTTCAAGAAATGTCAAGTCCATCAGCTACTTTAAGCAAACCATCTCATGGTTGTTATGGGAGTGTGGGTTTTGTGTTTCATGGAACGAGTTCACAGCAAAAGGCCTTGGATGCTCATGGTTAATTTACTCCAGTGCTTCTTGAAATGGCCAGTTCCTAGCAAATCTGGAAGTAATTCTTTTAAAAAGAAAAAAAAAGAAAGCAGGATTTTCCTACCAACTACAATAGCTTTTTGACTACTTTTACAGTTGTTGCTGTGTTTTGATTAGTCCTTTACTTTGGTAGAGCCAATAACTACACTTGAGGATTAATATGCAGTGGAAAATTTGACACCTCATCTCTAGTAGACTTAGGAGGAACCAAGAATCAGAAGAACCTGAATTAGATAGCATATTTGTGAACTGAGCAAGTGTTGGCATTCAGAGCCAGATGTCATGCTTACTTTTGTAAGTAATCTGCCTTAAAATTGAATTCAGATCTCGAGAGGGCACAGAGGCCATAGTGTGGGCTGTAGAGTATTCAAACTCTTTCTGTTTCCAAGGCAAATAAATTAGTTGTTGAATTTTGTTGCCTGCTGAGAGGTAGGAGCAGTATCCAAAGTGTTGTTAGACCACAACACCAAACTAAACTCTGGGGAGGTGAAGAAGATAAAAATTACCCCAACGAACTTGACTTGAACAGCAGCAAGCAGTCACTCTGTGGAAAGTGAACAAGCAGGATGGGCTGTGGGAGGCCCTGCTCATAGCAGGGAGGTTGGAACCTGGTGATCCTGAAGGTCCCTTCCAGCCTTAACCATTCTGTGATATGAAGGGACAGCTGGTCAAGGTGTTAAAAGACAAGGATAACTGCTCACTGATCTGTGGCTGATCAGTTCCACCGATACAAGAGCACCTGCAGGGAGGCTGCACAGCACTGACATGTCATTTCATTCATGGTTTTAATGGCTGTTCACAGGCTTTTGGAGACTAGACAATTCTTTGCCCGTTATGTCAGCATTGCTTGTAAGAGATGTAAAAAGCTGTTGGATTCTGCATCGTTTCTGAGGCTTGGCACCTTGTGAGTTTGTCATGTCAGGATGTGTACCTGGCTATGAAGCTGATGCTCTCTGCAGAGCAGATGGTGCTGGGGTTTGTATTTACCCCCAGCCATCCTCGCTGTGCAATAATACTTGTGCCTGACTGCTAGGGCATGGGGCTTTTAGTGAGAAGAATGAAGCAGTGCTACTGGTGTGAACTCTTTCCCTTTTTTCCTTTGTTTTTTTAATATTTCCCTAGTGCTGAGCTCTGAAAGTCTAGTGGAGGCGTGTGACAAACCCAAACTGGGCAACCTCCACAACTCCCAGCACCCAGCGAGTCTGAAGTGTTCTGCCTCTGTCTTAGTAGTGACCTCGTCTCCAGTTCCATATGGAAGAAGCAGGCTGTTGTGTAGCCTGTGTTCTCCTACAGGCACCATGTGCTGTTCATACACTGTCTGAGTGGTGGGTGTGTGTTCCCTGCCCCTGGCTGTCAGCTGGCAAGAAGTGGCAGTTAGTGTGTTTGTATGGCTTGTTCAAATGTCAGTGCCCCTGGGTGGGCTGGTTTAGCACAGAGCAAAGCTGGTGAAGTAGTAGTTGTAACTCTTCCCTTAATAGGGGTAATTGTGAAGGTCTCTTCACCAGCCATTTTCTAGATAGATACTGATTTTCTTTCTCCCCTTTCTCAGGATCCTTCTGGCTTAGCAAAATGGTACCTCACTAAAAAAAAACTGGCTCTTTTTTTAGTCAGTTTCCTATTTTTCTCTCTGTCTGGGTCTGGCTGCTCCAGAGGGTCTTCCAACACCAAGGTACAGCATCGACTTCTAGCGTGAACATATGTTCTCTTTGCAATGACAGACAAAAGAGACAGATTGAGGAGAACTGACAACGAATGGGGGGAACAAATAAAGTTTCATGCTTCAGTTTACTGGGGTGGGAAACATTCCAGCTGAAACTCCTTTCAGCACTGTGGGGCCATACGCCTGCACTCCCATGCCTGTGTCTCCAGTCTTTTAAATTCTTAGTCATGTAACATTGTTCAGTTTTATAGTCTTCAAGCAAAATGTAAATCACAGAATGACTATTTTAATAAACTCTGATCTTCCTATATTTGTCAAGTCCAACGCAGTATAGCTCTACAGATTGTTTATGTTCATTTTTCCAAAGGCTGCTTTAATCAGCTAGTCTAGTGTCTACTCTCACTCATCTAGCTGCAATTTTGAATTTGATCACATTAGGTAGTCTTGAACTCTGTAAAATTCATAGTGACACTGTAAGCAAGCACAAGTCACTGTGAAGCTACAAGTGCTCTGTGCTTTATTAGCCTCATTTGTCTTACTGAAATTCTACTCCATTGACCAAGAAGGTCTGTAGCTCTGTCTGGCATGGATGTGCCTCTCAAGCTCCCTGGGTTCTATTCATTAGTGTATCCTGCACCATTTACATCCACACACACAAAAACTTCAGGACCCACCCAAAGGGTGTACATGCTCTAGCTCTGCAATTCCCAAAAGGCTTTTTGCTTTGCATGGCAAAAAAATTAACGTTTTTAACTGGAGAGCAGGTGAGCCAAATGAGAAGGAAAGTTTCCACTTAAAGTCTGGCTACATCCGATTTCAAAAGACAACATAAAGCTTATTACTAAAAAGCAGATTTCATTCAGCTGAACTCACACGTGCTTCTGGCACACCTTCTTGCCACAAAAAAAGTAAACAACAAAATAAGCAAACATTTGGTATATTATGTTCAGTGACACTGTGATTACTACATTTGCTGTGTCAACATTTGTTTCTTTTTAAATCCACAGATGACAAGACACGTTGCTTGCTGGGTCTTGCTATTCTGCTGATTTTGTGGTAAAAGCAGATGTTCAAAAGCCTGGATACAGAAACTCACCCAAACTTGTTAAGGTTTCTGGTTTGTAGTGCAACTCCCATTAATTAGGGAATATCTCGTTACTTTTTGCATTGTAACTAGCATACATCTCTGTGCATTTTAAAAGCTTAAGATGACGCTCAATGCTCATTAAACTGCCAAACTGATAATTTGGGCTAGAATCTGATATCGTGAGCCAACAGCTGCCTTCATTTACAGTCAGAAAAGGTCTATCTGCTGGAATTACCCAGAAAATTGAATGGCATTGAAGAGAGAAAAAGAATGATAATTTGGTTCCGTTTTGGGAGGTGATTTTCCTGCCTTCCTGCTCTTCCATGCCCTGATCAGATGAAATCCTGAAATGCACCATCCAGTCCAAGGCGGTTTAGGAAGAGCTGCTAGCAGCTGGCTTTTTCTATGGTAATGCTAGAAAAAAACCACACCACCTTTCAGGAAAGGAAGGCAAAGAAGTAGTGTTCTCTTTGTGGGATTTTCTATATTAATAATATCATTATATACCTAACAGGCTTTCTTTATCTCTCCCTAACTCCACTCCCTCCTCCCCACCCAAAAAAAAATAGCAAAACAAAGCAGTAAAAATACAAGAGCACAGAATTTTTCCCTAGAAGTAAGCAGCAGTAACACAACAGTCCAGAGAGAGTCTGTGTAGGTGAAGAATAAGGACAACCTGTTTTTTAAAAAAGTTGTAATTTTGCTCCTTTTATCTTCACTACTTCACAGCTCTTCAGTAACGCCTCGATCATGTCCCAGGGCACTAGATTCTCTCCTCCTTCACCAGACAGGACCTGCTCTGCATCAAACCACAGATACTTACAGAACATGATTCATCAACATCGGAGCAACCTTTCAATGGTGACAAGATCAAGATCACAGTAAAGGTGCTCACTCAATCAGGAAGCACTTCTACTAACTAATCAATACCTGACAACACATAACCTACGTAACAGCCACTGCAGAATGCATCTTGGCCAAATGCAAGACCACCGTGATCACCCCTAGAGCTTCATTTGCATATATATTCACAACAGCCTTAAATGCAAATTAAGAAAGAGCCTTATGTGTGATCAAAGAGTGAGCTGGAATGTTGTTTCAGCTTTAAAAGACTAAAAAAGGTATTAAGGATCACCAGTGTGGTAGGCATCATACCACAAAGGACTTCAGATGGCGACATGGGTGGCAAGGTATGAATTCCCCACATTAGTTGCAAAATGTCTTCTTAGGTGCTTCAGGATGGAATAGTTGCAGGACCTTCATGTCGTGTTTTGCAGATTATTTTCTGCCTCAAAGGCTGAACTCCCCTGACCTTACATTGTCCCCACTCCTTCCTCATGAGGCAGTGAAAGACTCATAAGATTTGAAGGCCAACATAAGGAACACCGAGATTCTGAGTAGTAATATATCCTAGAGACAGTGACATCTCTCTGCAAGGAATGATGGACCAATCAGGCACAGTGATTGTGAAAATCAAAACACTATGGACATCTCTTTCTGACAGCCAGGGCCCAGAAACCCTTACTCTTCTGAGGAGCTACTACCGAGGGTGTGTTGTCCTCATCATTCCCAACAGTGACATGACTCAAAACCCCCCATAGACGGGCCACATGCTCCCCCTCCCCCAGGTTTCTAGGTAGGTATAGCTCCCCAAAGAGTGCTGTGCTGTGACTACAAGATTCTGTTTCCTCAGCCTCCATTTGTGCTGTGTGCTCCTACTTTCATAGTGCTGCACTGAATAACTTACGAGTTGCAGACTGGGGTAAGGAAGATGAGAATTCATTTAGGAGGCAATGATGTGAGAATATCAGCTGACAAATAACTGGGTTTTAGTCACTGTGCAAGGATTAAGTGTGTGTATCTGTGTGTGTGCCTGCTATTAAAAAGTTTGCAGTCTTTTTGTATACCATAATTTTTTATGCTATGAGCAGTAATTATATTTTGATAGGAAAACCTGAGTGATTAATAGAGTTTAACACAGTAAATGAGATCTTGCTTCATAAGAGAGTTTGATTTCTGTTTATCCTCTTCTAGGTGTTCAATGAAGCGACTCCCATATCAAACAAGTAGATGGGTTAAATGAATTCAACACGTTTTGCCTGCTGAGAAGAATGATGGAAAACTTATGTAAAAGGTTGGACTTTTTTGTTTAAAAGCCAGAGCTGTAACAGCAAGAATTCACAAAGCTCTGTGTTCCTCAGAGAGTCAGAAATCCTTCTCAAAATAGAAGGATCAGAAGTGTCACACAGAAGAACTCTCAGTAATGATCAAAGACTAGCTTTTTCTGTAAAGAAAATGAAGTCAATTCAGAGTGTTTTGCACTTCCATTAAGAATTCCCTTATTACTCTGTTAATGAGGGGCAGGGGTTGGGGCTTGGTTTTCAACATCTCTTCTACAGGCTCGGTTGTTAATGTCAATCTGTCTCCATGGTAGCTGCAGGCACAGTCATTGTCAAGAAAGGCAAGCCCTGGTCACCTTGCCAGTGGTCTCATCCAGTGACTTGCTTTTACTACTGTTCCTTCTATCACTTGCAGGACAAATATTGATGAAAAAGTGTGTGGTTACAGTCGCCTCCTGTGGCTCTGTATCCTGTCTGAGGATTTGGTGTAGTTGCACAGGCTTTTTTGTCTCGCAGCTCTTTCACAACAAGCAGAAGAAGAGTATATGCTTTAGAAGTGAAGATATAAAGCTCCCTCAGAGCCACTTCTATCATGGGAGCTCCTCATAACCAACCAATAACCAAACCACAGGTAACATGCTTGTGATCACAAAGGCACCTCTCTGTATGATCTGTCTGTCCTTTAAGTAACACAGACAGAGAGAAGAAAAGACAGCAGAGATACAGGCACAAAGATGTTTGGCCTAGGGTACCAAACTGCATGTTTTAAACAGAATCATACCACATTCAGCATCAGAAAAAGCAAAATCATTCCCAAGATCTACAGAGCACTGTCATATGGATGTTCAGCATTGCTGGCAATCCACACACCTTGGGTCCTATGGACCAAATGGATTTGTTACAGCTCTCCAGTAATTAGTGACAACACACCTCAACACAACGGAGTGCCAAAATACAGCATCTTCATAATGGAGGGTACTGCAGGGGCAAAGAGCCCTTGGAGGTAGCCCCAAATAGTAATCACTTAATGCTCAATATCTCAGAACATGAATGAAATACAAAAAGAACCTTAGTTATGAAACAGTCACTTATCTAAGGAGCTCACAGCACCAGATAAGAAACGTGGTAACTAAAGAGCAAAAGACACAGGATACGGGTAAAAGCTATTGCTTTGTCAGATCCCTATGAGATCTTCTGGAGATAAGTTAGAAAATGTTCTGTCTTACCCTCTCAAAAAGGTAAATACTCTGGCTCTGCTCTGTGCTACGTGGCACTGCACATCAGAAAATGCAGGCGGGATGGAAAGTTGTTTTTGACTGATTCAAAGGAACCCAATGAGAAGTTGAGGCTGTAAAAAACAGTCGGCCAAATCTATCTGGTCAAAGTTGTTACAAAGGTTTGATTTTGAGAAGTGCTAAGCACCTCACAAAAAGCTGATACCCCAGGTTCTGTACCATTCAAGGCTATCAGTATTTTGTAGATCAAGGTTTTTGTCTCACTGCATTTCTCACACCTTAAGATGATGTATTAAATTTTGTGAAAATCCACATTGGCAGAGCTAGCCTGTTTCTGGTGTATTATCTAGCTCTAAAAAAAGCAATAAATCCCAAAAGATACCCCAGTTTCAGGAATTTCTACACTAAATCACTATTTTAAGTAAGGAAATACCGTCTGAACCTGCACATGTTTTCCCATGCTGTGGTTGCAGGTATGATGCACCCTACTCATGATGCACCAAGGTACTGAGTGATTATCAGACTGGATCCCCCACGCTCTCTGCCATGCATGGGCACATGGATCCTCTAAAGATGTTGCCCACATAAAGATTCCCATTGTATGCATGGAAGTGGTCATGGGTGTCCTTCAGAGTAGAGAACAGAAGCAAAACTCTTCTTTGCCAACACACTTGCTCTGTAGCAATAGTATTTGCACCAAACTGTCATGCCCAGTTCCCAGCGCAGCACCATGACTATCTCTGATGTTAGGGCACAAGCACAGAAGTTAACAAAAGGCCATTACTATGAAGTCTTAGCAAAATAAGCAGGTGGCAAAAAGCACAACAGATAAATGGTAAGTCACAAAAGCTTTGCTTTCCATCTGCTCTAAGGAAAAATACACCAATAAAACGTACATAAATATGACAATGTCCCTTTAACTCCAACACACTCACTAGCTTAATGATTATACAACATTAAAAGAAAAATATTACAGTATTATTCAGGTAAAATAGGAGATTGGGGGCTATTAAAACAGATGCAGACAAAACACATCTGAAATCCATCAAAGATATGCTTAACGGCAGAGGTACATAAATGCACTGCAGCAGCTAGGACATGGAGAGCTCTAACCTAACATGTAAGCCAAAAACAACCAGCACAATATAATTTGCCTGTATCATCTACACAGCTGAATATTTTCACACCTCTCTGTCCCAAACACTCATCCTCTGCCTTTGCTTGTCCTGGTGTTTGCTGGATATAGACCATCTGAGGGAATCCAGCACCAACTGAAAACCACAGTTGCCATTTCAGCACAAGTCAACACATGCCAAACTGAAATCAATTCCAAAGAATTTAAAAATATCTCTTCAGATCTATGTGATTCTTACAAATCATGGATCGAAGTTGATGTATTCAGATGGTGTTCTACCAATATGGAATGATATAACCTGCTGTCATGGAGTGCCTGAATGCAAAAGGAGACAGGAAGAACCAACATGAGAGAAAAGCACAGTCAGAACACGTTGAATGAGGAGTGATTACTGCCATGTTCAGCTAAGGAGGAAAGATGTCTGGCAGAAGTACATTTTGAGGAAAAACATGGAAATGGTGGGAGATGAACACAGAACTATACCTAACAAGCAGAGCACAGCAGTGATACAAGCCAAGGATATCGGAACCAGAGGGAAATGACAGTCAAGTGAGACACTTGGAAAGGGCTGCGCCACAGGGATCGAGTTTAAGGTTCGATTCAGCTTGTGTTTGAGCAATAACATGTACATTTGAAAAGTGTTTCTTATCAGCAATGAGTAGGGTAAAGCAGCAGAAAAGCACAAACTGAGGCCAGTTGACACAGCTGAACTGTAAACAGGAGGCTGATGTAAACCCAATCCAAGTTAAGCTGAAAACAAAATCAGAGGAGCTGCTATTTCAGTCGGGATTTCATCTTCTTATGTATTTCATCCAAAACTTCCATTTTAAATTTAACTGAAGCTGTCACACAATTTCCCATCTGCCTCACAGGAGGGCTGCAGACTCTAGGAGACTTGCCACCTCATGTAGAGTAAGTTTGCTGTGAAAGGCCTGGCTTTTTTTCTAGAACAGAAGGTAATTGGTAGGACAAGAGAGAGTAGAAATCATCTGAAATTATACAAGTACATCAGCTGGGACCCTGAGCGACTTAGTTTCATGAATCATGGGGTTGAGTAGGACAGGCTTCCGTAGCACGGTTTAATAAAAATCCTCAGATACAATTTCACATGAAATCTGAAAATTAAGAGCTATAAATAAATCCTAGAAGAAGAAGGGGCACTGGACTGAACAAAAAATCTCAGGTGATTCTGTATTTTCTTTAAGTTTTCAACTGTATTTCTGGAGGAAATGTAAATCCCATACAGGGAAAAAAACCCCACAACAAACCTGCTCTTTTTAGTCCCAGGTCTATCAGGGAATTCCCCATCCCTAAAAGTGTTCAAGGCCAGGTTGGATGGGGCTTGGAGCAACCTGGTCTAGTGGAAGGTGTCCCTGCCCATGGCAGGGGGGTTAGAACTAGATTATCCTTGAGGTCCCCTCCAACCCAAACCAGTCAGTGACTCTGTGTGATCTCAATAATCAGAGGAGTTTTCAGTCTACTCCAGCTGTCCATGCACTACTGGATGAAATGCTTAGTCCTTTGATTAAACAGAAGGTCTGTCCTGGTCTCTTTTTTTCACTATGGCTTTTCCATCATGCACTCCCTTTCCCCTTTTATTCTTAAAACCAGAAAACGGCCACTGGGTCTGTGTAGAAATCCTTTTGTTTTCCTGCATGAGGAAGGAGGGGTCCAGTAGTGAGCAACTCCCTCTGGACACAGTCAGCTTTCCCTTCAGCAGTTAAGAGCTGGGTCTTTTCATGGAAGAAAAGACTACTTGCCAGCCTGAGATACTAAAGAAGTAATACAACCTTGACTATGATCTTTGAAACTAATTTGTGATTTTCATTACTTTATGCCTTTAAGTGCTCAAACTTGAGCTGTCTTCAATAGATCTGTTCTTCAATAAGTAGATTTTCCTGCTTTCAAAAGCAGGAGCCTTTCCATTTTCAGGCTGAGACCCCAAAAGGAGGTAACTAAAGACCTCTGGTGTTTTTTTAAATCTTAGCCAGCCTTGGGTTTGACTAATATAGTATGAGAAGAAAAGAGTAAAAGAGGGAGCTCCTAGTGCACTGGCCAGGTTACAATTAATTTCATGGAAGGGAAGAGAGAGGAGGTGCAGGAAGCCCCAGGCAGTGGGTCACAGTCACATCCACCAGCCTCCTGATTCCTGGAAGCCAGAGCCAGCAGCATTTACAGTAAAACTGGCTGTTCAAAGTTGACCCAGATCACTTCAGCTACATACTTGACATCTTGAGAAAGGGTCCAACTATACTTGTTTCAGTACTATACTGCCCTGCCCAACTTAATTCAAAAGCATTTTCAAAGCGTTAGAGGTTTGCAGTTGACAAGAAGATAATCTCTTACATTTTTTCTACAACACTGAACACATTTTATTTTAAAACAAAAAACATTGTAACAGTGAGTGAATAAAATTAGAAAGTGCCATTCTTCTTGGTTTTTTTTTTTTTCCTACGTTCAGAAATGAGCTGTGATGGAAACAAAAGCACTCATCACTTGAGAAGAAAGGACTACTTGTCTCCTCCTAAGAGGAAATGGAAAGGCTAGCTAATAGACATCCAGGTGAAAGAATAAATAGAGATTAAAGAGTTCCTTCCTGGGATTGGGAAACGATACGTGAGGTTGATTTGGCCCTCAGCCAGTCCCATGTAACCAGTAATATGCCCCAAATACCACGTGTGCCCCCCCCCATTACTGTTACAGAATCCAGTGCTAACTCTGTACAGAGCAGCTAATATGCAAAAAATATCATGCCTACATATTATTTGAATTATCCATTACAGAGCACATTACAGGAAGTCTTGTAAATTTAGTTCTTCTTACCTGACATCTGCATTCAAATTTAGTAGTGATTATGCATTTTCAATATGTTTTCTAGCAAGCTATTTACACAAAACTCATTAACAATGAACACAGAGGTCTGATATACAATTCCTGCTCTGCTGACTGAAATTGCATACCTGAAAAACTTTGAATAGAAGCTGGAAAGTTATGCTACATGAAATCATATTATTGAGAGAAAATCTTCTCTTTTTATTCTCCATCCTGAATTTTTTTTTCCTCTCCACTGAGACAAACCCAGTGTTAACTGGTCTTTGTTATGCTGGTTTCCTGCAGCATTTTTGATAGTGCCTAGTAGTTGTAAGGAGTGGATTACAGGGCAATATGCAAAAAGCAGTTTGTTTTCAGCACTGTATGAGGCTTGCTATCAGGTGTTGAAAGTTATTTTAAGAAGTAGCATTCCTTAACAGACATTTTCTGGGATGCAGTTAGTGTTCAACTTGCCAGGTGCCTGGTGTGCAATACAGTGACACTACCAGGCTGATTTACTTGGATGGCCCTGAAGAGAAGGCATCTGGCTAGGACTGTTGGCTAGTCAGAAGAAAAGGCACTAATTACACATTTCTTGCCTTCTCAGGTTTGTCCCTCTGGTTAGCCACTCTAAAAATCACTCCAGGGAAAACCAACGTACAGATCACCAGAGCTCCAGTTCCTCCCAATGATGCACATGCTAACTAGGAAGCCACCTAAAGCATCAGCATTTCCACCAGACTCTTATCAAAGCCATGGTGGGTTTGGGGGATCTTTTCCTCTCTTTCTTACTAGCTAAAGGGAGGTCTTTCCTCAGACAGTTTCCTTGCTTGCTACTGCCAAAACTAAAGCCTTCATAGCATAACAAGATCTATGCTAAGTTCACAGCATCACAGACTTGTTCTCTGACCTTTGACAAAGTAGTTTATCACAAGCATTTATATGACTCTGGTTCCAGCACTATATTTACAGAGTCCTGCATGATGCAAGAGAAAACTCCTTTACCAGTGAAAGTTTAACATAACTAGTCAGTTCACCAATACAAAAATTGGAGGCAATGCTTCCATTCCTTACATTCCATTTATATACTCACTAGCTCTTTGAACGGGATATCTCAGCAGACTCCTAAAGGATGCATGTACAGAAAACCTGCCCAAGGGCCTCCAGTTCTGAAAAAAGCCCCTAAGAAAATATAAATATCCCTTGGCAGGATTTTTTCAATTTCTGGAAAAATATTCCTGTCTACTGATAGAAGTAGTCTCAGGTAGAAAAGCAAAAAATACTGTTAGATTTGCTAGCTGTAGTAAAGGAGATCAAACCAGGACATGTTAGGTTTTTAACCCCAGATTGGCTGTAAGGCTTCCAATGTTTAAGTTGTTTGCTTCCATTTCATAGCCTCTATGACCTGTAAGATATATTGGCAAGATTTCTGCAGACCAAAAGCTCGCTAAAGTCTTAGGTAAGATGTACCCCCAAACTTCCCAGTTTGGAATGAAAATACAATTCAGTGACATAGCTCTGGGAAAACAAACCCTCAGTGGTACAAAACGTAACTGCCTCTCCAAACCCACATCTGTATTTTCATGTCCTTGTAGCAAGACCTTCAAGTATTCAGAGGAGTGAGATGGAGCTGCTTTTACCTTTTACTTAAAGGACTCCAAAAACACCAACAGCCCTTTTGATCTTCAAAGGTAGTGTTCTGGACTGCAAACTACAGCAGAAAACTCAGTTCTACTCGGTGAAACCTGAAAATTGCAAACAAATCTCCTCCCTGCTCATTGTGTCTGTGCATGGCACAGCCTTTCTTCTTCCCTTGCTCTCAGCCCAGCAGGGTTTCCCAAAGGTGTAACAATCTGCAGCTGCAGAGGCCCCTTTGGATCCCTAGGAGATTGTCCTTTTTCTCTTCCCCTTTGAAACTCAGATGTGAGCCTTCCTACAACTCCTCTCCACATCCTCACCTGTGCCACAAAATCCCAGCTCACTGGCCCCTTACTGCCCAACTCCTTCCCTGGGAGCTTCCCCAGCTGAGCTTTCTCAGCTGTTTTCTGGCACTGTCTTTGCCTAATTAGACCCCCAAAAACGCTCAGTTAGACTCCATGTTCAGTGGCAGACAAGACAGCAGGAGGAAACAGTCCTTCTCCTGCTGCATAGCCAAGTCCTTTTATCAGAAAGACCAGCAAAATACAGCAAAGGCTGATGAAACACAGAAGGAATCATCTCCATCACAGCTTGGAAAACAATGATGTGCTCTTTGAGATGCACTGAGATGGTTCACCCAACAGAAACCTATTCCATCGGTGTCTATACTGCTCCCCAAAGGTCCCTTTCACCACTGAGTATATTTAATTCTGCCTCTCACTAACACCAGACACTAGGGCTATTTTGTATAGTCTTAACCATCCTCCTTAGTGCAGAAGGAGCCATTTCTGTAAAATTGTGTTGAATCTTACTCTGGGTGCATGTTGCTGTTTGCATGGAGTGGGTGTGTCTATCCCAAACACATTGATCCACTGCACAAATGCTTCACAAAAATCAAGAGAGTGTTGGGGGTGTAAAAAGTCTACAAGGTAGATGGTCCCAAACACAGGCAAATCCCTCCAAAATATTACTTGTATTTTGTGAGACTGAAGATTGAGTTATTATTAGTTTCTTTGAACTCTTACTCTGAGGTGTCTTAGAGCAGTCCTGGCAGAACCCAGTCTTCACTGGACTTAAACATATGTTCTGAATCCATATGTGTTTAGATATGTTTTACAGAGACTCGTGTCTTGGTTTTGTCAAAGATTACTGGGGGGTTACAGAGGTCTAAACATAACTCTTCCTATCAGCAGCAAGGCTCAAGGAAACTCTAAATTGTGGCACTTCACACTGAAGAGATCCCTCCATGATTCTTTTCTTCTCACAATCATTCAAGACCTCGAAAGTCCAGGGAGTAGCCTCAAATCTCTCATTGCCATACATTTAACAGAGGTCACAGCATAGCCAATTCAGCTGAAAAGGGTTATTACAGAAAAACTTGAGGATACTTTTCTGTTCACTGATGTGAACATAATGCTCTGGGTGTTTTAGCTACATATAGCATGTCTTACCCATAGAGACACTTCAGCAGATACACACGGCAGCGTGAACAAAGTTAAAAGTGATGAATTCTCTGGTTTATAACTTCTACTGATAGCAGCTTGATAGAAAATCTTCAATGCATGGGTGTTATTATACACACTGTAACTTCACTCAGTGGAGAAGGGGTATGAAAGAAAAAATATTTATCACACCTGAACTAGGGGGACACTCCTTGAACGACCCTTGTTGCCTGTAAGGAACTGAGCTGAGCCCTAACCAATGCCCAGAAACCTAAGAGACAGGGTTAGCTTGGTAGGTGCTAAGTGTGGATGTCCATCTATAATCCTTCTTGCTCTTAAGGATCCCACACAAGAAGAAAGATGCCTATAGAGGAGGGCGTTTTTTCTGGACACATTGAATGTCCTCAAGAGATCTCAAACTGCTGAGATGGCATCGTTCCCCCCTAAAGACCAAGGACTACATTTTGACTACATAGGCACCAGAAACTGATGATTATAACTCAATTAATTAGTGATGAGTAGCTAGACAAACAGGCCAGATCCTCCTCCTCCCATTTTAAAGCTGTGAAGACTGGCAAAGCTGGACTCAAATGAGAGTCCCTTGGTTATACCCCATTGCCAGGGATGTTTATCCAAACAAAGGACATTTGATTACATTTTTCATGGTAGCACTGTACGGTTGTTGTCCTTAAAGACAAGGCTCTTAGACTTCATCTGTTTGTTTATAGTTGCTTCTAGTTGCTTACAGTTGAATTTTCTGAAGAACTAAAAGCTAATTTTCACTACTCTTCAACATTCCAAAATCAGGTTGCCTGCAGGTTAGTGAAATCAAGATTTACAGACCAAAGGTGGTCCTGCCTGAAGTGGAGCACTTATTTTTGAAAATGGGGGAAAATATGGTTTCTTTCCTAACAGTGCTTTTTAGTTTTTAGCTTATTATTTACTCTCTCAACTGTCCCTTCCAGGAAGATGATGCTGCCTTTTTTATCACGTTCACATGTATTTGTACTGATTTTTGTGGGCTAACTCTAGTTAAAGTCAGGGTATATTTCACTTAGAAGTCCGTTTCCTCCATTTATCAGTTATCAAAAGCCTTTCTACCTAACAGAAAGTGTATTGTAACATGAGTACATAACATCTTTGTGTCTTGTACAGCTTTGCAGTGAAGGTGCTGCTACAGAAGATCCCTTAGAGACATACGCAGAAGATACTTCCAGTATCGCAAGCTTTATTGAGACAAAGTTTGTAATCTGCTACTTGAAACTGAAGAAGCTGGATGAGGCTCTGAATCATTCACACAGGTAAAAAGAAATATTCATTAGGTACACTGCTAAGACCGAAATCAAAACTTAGACAGAGACTATGCAAAAATCCTCTGCAGGAAGGATCAGTCTCATAACAAGAAAAGGTGAATCATAAAAACATGTGACACGTGGCACTGGTGTTTAGATGGAACTAATTCTCAAAATCTGAGACATTCAGCCTCAGTAGCCAGGTGTAAATGTACTGCTTTGGTGATGCTGTAGGTAAGGATATGCAGGTGAGTCACCTACATAGTTCAGGGCACCCTTAAGATTGAAGCTAGAAAATATAAACATGCTCAGCCTTATGTGGCAGTAATGATGTTCTGAGCTCTTGATCTTTGTCGAGCCAGATTAGGTCAGGGATGGCTTCAAATTATTTTCACAACATAATTCCTCATGGGCTCACTTGTGATCCACATCAAAGACCAGCACCACCAGCAACACATAAAGCCAGAAACAAGACTTGCACATGGCGGAGATGACATTCCCATCAGTTTCAGATGAGTTAGGATTTTGCTGGGTTTGTGCTGCCTTTAATTAGCATTCAGGCATAATGATCGTTTCTGTTAATGCTCATGCATGTCCTGCCAGCAACACTTCATCACTGAGGCCCCTGTTCATTTTTCCCCTTGTATGAGATGGATTAGGACAGACACTGCAGTTAGTGCAGGGTGAGGACTTTTTTCCCATATATTTATCTGAAATGAATGTAACTAAAAAGAGGAGCTACAACACAAGAGGAGGCACATGCTTGTGCCTAATGCCCAGGGGACAGTGGTGAAGAATAATGCATTGGCATAGAAATGTGATGCCACCATGGCAGCAGGTTCATTTAGCTACATGCAAAGTCAGGGGGAGACAGAATCCTGACTGGATGACAAGGTCTTCATCTCCCATGCCCACTCATCCCCCCTGCTTTCCCAAGCACTTTTTGTCAGCAAAGCTCTGCCTACCTGGAGCCTACCCACATTGTGGGGTACATCCTTCAGAAGACTAGTTCCACCTGGTCTGGGGGCCTGAATGCCCATAAGTGGTTTGAGAATAGGAGGTGCTCTCCCAGGACACATCTAGAGGGCACACAAACTGTATTCCTTTCAGGTGGAGTATTCCATTAGGTGAGCCCAAATACAGAAGTGGGGAAGATGCAAATTCCTGTTAAAAAAGCTGATCTTTTGCTCAAAGGAAATCTGCAGTGCATTGCTGTGACAGCGAGACCCAGGTTCATTCCCATCTCCGTGGATTTCCAGCAGTCACTAATGGTCAGCCCTGCAGCAGGGCCTTTGCTTCCCAAAAATACCCTCCCTCTGTGGGCACTGCTGGACTGACGGCCACCTTTGAGAGCACCCCAGCTGCAGGGAGGGGAATAGACAGCCAGGTTTCCTTTAGCCTGTTGACGACAAGTAGGATCCAGAGTGAACAAGGGCTTTGCAGAGCCCATTGTCATCTCCTGGCAGAGTGAACACAGATAGCATCTCCTGGAGTAAACAGATGCTGAAATTCGGGTGGCCACAGGCTTACTTCAAGAGGAATGGGCATGGCATTTTGGCAAAAGGGAGGCAGGGGGATAAAAGGCATTTCACACTGTCATTACCCTGGTGCCTTGGAATGGACTTGACCCTGATAATGCTCGGCTTTGAGTTGGTGACTGAGAAACCTAAGGGGAAAAGCACATTGCTCAGGTCAAATTCTAGCAAGCCTCTATCTTTGTCACACACAGCAGATGTGTAGCTCAGCCCCCACAGCTGCTTTCAGCAGGTGATCTGGAAGGCTGAGATGCCCCCAGTTCCTGCAAGAGTTACAACCCAGTCAGAGGTGACAGCTCAGTCCTTGTAGCCCCACTGAGCCCCAGCGCTCAGCAGATGAATGAGGCTTCCAAAAGGATGCACAGTGTGCCTTTGGGGGGGAAAGAAAACCTATCTGGAAAACAGGAATTAGGAAACCAAGTGTTTACCACAAAACTGTGCAAATCTTCAACACAAGTAAACTTGTTTTGTTGATTTTTGTTTTGCTTTAGGAAACCAGTACAAAACTAGATTGTGTTTTGCAAGTTGCAGGCCACTCGGGTTGGGTTTCTGGCAGTAGCTTGGGGGTTGTTCAAAGGGGGAAAATGAGAACTTATCTACCACAGAGGTTGTAAAGTCCCTGTCTACCATTTACTTGCTGATGTGACTTTGTGGAGAGTTTGCAGGGGCAAAAGTATTGGCATTAAAAGGAGCATAAAATAAAACTCCATTCATCTGATTTTTTTAAATATAAATTCGTATTTCACATAATCTCCTCAATTTCCAGCATGGGTGCGACTTCCAGGAGCATAAAAGCAGCAAATGTGTGCAAGTGTTGCACTGAAACTCTGTGTTCATAAATCACTGAGTGACTCTGAAAGTGTCACAAAAAAAGGCTAAAGGATCCCAGTCCTCCAGCACTTCAGTAAACTATAAAACAGATCAAAAAGAGCCAGTTCTGCCCTCAATTTTATTCCCCCCCCCAAAAAAAATAAATCTATCGGTTAAAAAACTTACTTCAATTTTACACACATTTCTCTGAGTGCAGGTTCTGGGATGACTGAAGTTTCTAGCGATGAAATGGGATAGCTAGCCAAGAAAAAGCAATATAGGTACCAAGGTTTTGAGAGTGCAGGGATGGGAGAGGTCTCACCCAGGCAGAACCTCCCAACCTCCCTCCTTTCTGTCCTGGAAACCCTCTCAGGCAGAAACACCTGTTCCTTTCCCCAGACTCAATATTGAGGTGACTCTCTGCAGTGTCAGGTGAAGTAACCTAGTAGGGGTTTCTCAACTTACCTATTTAGATCTTTCCTAAAATCCCACTGCCCACCAAAAAGAGACATCACAAGCAACAAGTTTAGCTCATTGTCAGCATGGTACCACTGAGCGTGGCCTGTGCCTCACATCGGTGAAATTAAAAATACAAGCTAAGCCTCATTTTAACAGTGGGTGTGGAATACCAGCTATCTCACAAACATGTTATTTTAAGTAACCTTCTATTCTGTAACAATCTTCCATCCAATTTTAGTCCAAGTTCTGCTAGAGTGTAAGAACTGAATTGATGTCAAAGTTTTCCTTATTTCCAAGGAAAAGGAGCACATTTAAATCCAACTATACAATGCAGTTTGTTGCAAAATTGAGAATCCATCAGAAGCAGGACATGCTACCAGGGAAGTATCAAGCCCACTCACTTAGATTTATACAGGGGTAAGTCCAGAGAGCTCTGACTGGGGTTCTCCATTTGTCCCTGTGACCACACAGCCTGGCATCTTAGAAGCAGAGCTCACTAAAAACAAAGCAAGCACTCCTTTGTGACAAGTGACACTGACATTCAATCTAGGTTTATTTTTTTGCAGTGGAAGGAGAGGGAGGAAAGGACTGGTCTAGTTCCCTAAACAAAGGGGGTTTGTACAATTGCTCTGAGCATCCATCCTCTCTGAGGTCAGGGCAAACAGACTCAGCTGCTGCATGGGGGTTTGGCAGTGGCAGTCACAAACTCTGGACAAGCCACAGCACTGGCTGTCACCTGCCAGCAGGGTGGATCAGAAAGGATATGCAGGAAGCCTGAGATTATGGTGGAGGTGATGGTAAAAGCACAAATCTGTAGGAAATCAAACCTCCTAAGTTCAGGGAGAAACTAAAAAGCTTTTTCTGTGGTTAAAAGCTCAGAATGTTTTGCTGCGGAAGTGTTGAGTTATTAATGCTTTAGATGATCAGCACTGAAAAGTGCATGAATGGGAAGAATGTTTTATCTCATGCATCAGCAACATTTAAGCTTCTGATGAACAAGACTGCAAAGTCTGGAATTCAAAACCCAGTTATAGCAGGATGAGTTGGTTTGGTCACCTGTGGCTTGGCAAGCTTTCTGGATTACATTTCACTCCTTCTTAAACTTACTCTTTTTTCCTCCAAGAAAAAACTTCTCTTGCAACTAAAGAGAGACATGACAGTGGAAACGATTTTCTTTTCCCTATTCCAGACCCTCATGGATTTCACATCTTGCCCTGGACGGCTGAGAATCCACCCCTGCCTCCCAAGCAGTACTTGCTGACTCTGAGTTTCAGAAGCAAACATATTGGAAAAATCTTGGAAAGGTGGTCAGATAAAAAACTGCCAATCTTCTCAGATATGCAAACGTGCTTAATAGCTGGGACAGCTCAGGGGTGACCTCCATGATCCTTGCTAAATGAGGGGAGTCAGAGGGTTTCTTGGGACCCACTTCTCTGTGCCTGCAGCCCTGGGTCCCTCCCTACTCCTCTGTCCTCCTCCAGTTTACCCATCATCTTGCTAGATCCTCTATGGAAAAAGTATAGGAATAAACACAGTATTATATGGTTTTGTGATTCCTTTTCCTAGACCAGGAAACACCGTTCTGTCCTGTCACAGAAGAAGAAACAAAAGCCTACTGGGAGAACACTGGGAAAAGGATCGTGCCAGTAATGGATTTTATAAGAAGCACCAAATTAACTGTGAGTATGAAATTCACTTCCTGGTGTGTAGTGTGTGTGACAGCAGAAGGGGCTGTGCCCATGTGAATGACATGTGCTTTTTGGTGGGTAACTCATTCTGCTCATGCTCCTCCTGTGTCCAGAAATGCTCAGCAAATTGCATTAGGAATGGAGTTCAATTGGGTTTTAGCTACTTTTTAAAAGTAGCCCTAATTATTTGGCCTTGGAGCCAGTTTATTTAAAATCAACTTGCATGTAGTTTTCTCTGAGCTCAGAATGGGAGAAAAGGTCTGAATCATTGTCCTATAGATTTATAACCAGCCACCAAGGGGTCCAGTATGGGAGATTTAATGGAGAGGAGGAAAATCCCAATGCAGAAGAAATTATCACTGAGTTGGAACAAACAGCTGCCAATTCCACATCCATTATCAGTGGAAACATTCACTTTCCCTCCAGTTTTCACAGCCCTGAGTGATCTGGGCAAGACAGAACCTCCGACCCAAAGAGCAAATGACAAAGCCAATTATACCTGATAATATAGATAGGCACAGAGCCAGAACTGCTCTGCTGCTGGTGTTTAAAATCTCTGTATTGGCCTGGCAGAGATTTGGCCACTTTTGATTCCTTGAAAGCATTCCAAAATTTTCTTCAAGCTAGAAATACGATTCCACCGTCATTCCACCACATGCAAACTAAGTAAAAAACTTGTGGAAGAAAACCTTCAGATATAGACTCCAGCTTTACAACTTATTTTAAGAAGATACAAGAATATATTTAACAGAACAAACATTCCTTTCTGCCCTCTTCTTCATTTGCAGATGCAAACATACAATCTAAAATGCTTGTCCTAATCTGATGTTTTTGTACAAAAACACCTCAGTGCTAAAGCACAGCTTATTAACCCTTGGCAACACTTAATAGAAGTCACTTCTGCTGCCTCAGTTTTGCAGCTACACGACCTGGAGTTGATTCTATGATTTATACACACGCTACTGTTGGTAAGACACTAAAAGCAGAGCATTTTCCATTGGGCCCCTTCTCCATGAAGAGCAGCCGGGCCCATGTAAATCAAGGATTGTGTGATGGAAAGCAAGAGGTGTCTGAGCGAGGATCTCGCAGTCTGGTCCCCGGCGCAGCACCATCTGCTGCTGGTGGGGACGTGCCATAAACCTCATCTACCCGGAAATATGTGCCACGACACAGAGCTTACTGTTTGTGCCTTAGAAAAAGTCTATGTACACCAATATTTCTCAGTCAGACCTCCAGCTACTTGCATTCCAACCCGGATTGCCAGCACGGACAAGCGGTTATTCTGTCAAGTGATTTCGCTGGGGTGATTTCCTGCTGCTTTGTACACACCAGCTTTGCCTTTCTCCTGCTGTAGTCCCGTGTCAATGGCACGTGATGCTACTTGACAGGAGAAACAGTGGCCAGAGGGGCTGTGAGAGACGGACTCTATTATGGCCTTTAATCCAGCGACATCTACTGACCATTCCTGGTAATGCACTCCCCGGCACAAGAAGAGGACAGAGACACCAGGCGCATGCGCACAGGCCCAGACTACAGCTCCCAGGGGGCCCGGCGAGGCCGGAACCGGAGGGGGAGCAACGGGCACGCCTTGTGAACACTTCTGCGGTGAGGACATCGCTATGGAGGCTGCCGTGTAGCTGCTGCGTACCTTTTCCTCTGTGGTTGCTGGTGTATGAGCACGCTGAACGGACTGCCCGCCTGGACTCGCTGGAGAACAAGGGTCCCGACTAGGGATCGGCTTCGGCCGCACCCCGGTGGTGAGATTTGCGAACTTGATTACACTCTGACGTTTCTTACTAACATTTACAGACATTCACCCATTCACACACACCTCTACTATACACTTGCTTCCTTTAATCTCCCCAAAGGCTCTCTCCAAGTTCTCTCCCTCATTTTCTGTCCGGGACCGAGATTGGGGGGGGATTGGGAGGGGGATAGGATTGTTTGTATTGTACTGTTGCTATATTGTATTGCATTATTCTTCCCTACGATTGCTGTCGCTCTGTAGTTCTGTAGCAATAACCCCGCCTAGATAGTAGTGCCTTTAATAAACCTATTGATTTTTAAACACTGTTTGTGAGTGTGACAGGGAGTGGTCCTCAGCCCTCGATTCCTTTTGTGTAGGGCAGTGAGTCGCAGTTTTCCTATCTCGGTTTGCGACATTTTGGCGTAGTCGGCAGGATTCGAGGGTCTGTGGTAGCCCCTGCACATAGACAAAATAAAAATGGAGGACAAAACAAGCGAAATGCGGATTGATATCGATGTTCCTAAGGAGGAGGAGTCTGACGCTGAGTCAGGCGGCCCCGAGGAACTGGAGCAGGCAGTGGGAGACACTAGTCTAGTCTACTCCACTGTTCCCAGCAGTCCGATACATGCTGAGGTACGGGCAGAGCCTCCTCGCCCTGAAATGTACTCCTGTCCTTTGCACACCCGCGTGCTTGAACAGCGGGAACAACGGGACGAGATAAGGGCCCTAAGGCAGGAGCTAGAGGCCCTGACGGAGCCCCTAAGACAGGAGTTGAAGGAGTTAAAGCAACAAGTTGAGGAGTTGCCGCTGTTGAAGCAGCAGGTGGAGGAGTTGCCGCTGTTGAAGCAGCAGGTGGAGGAGTTGCCGCTGTTGAAGCAGCAGGTGGAGGAGTTGCCGCTGTTGAAGCAGCAGGTGGAGGAGTTGCCGCTGTTGAAGCAGCAGGTCGAGGAGTTAGAACAACAGGTTGAGGAGTTGCCGCTGCTGAAGCAGCAAGCCGAGGAGTTGAAGGAGTTAAGGCAAAAGGTGGAGGAGTTGCCGCGGAAAGTTGAGGAGATGCAGCCGCTAGTACAGGGGGTTGCAGAATTGACGAAAGAGCTTAAGGATGTACAATTACAATTTGGAGAATTACGGCAGGAGGTTGAGGCGTGGCAACAAAAGCAACCAAAGAAGAAAGATTTAGGGGCAAGACGAAAGGAGGAGCAGCACCCTGATTATGATAAGTTGCTACAGGAGTATACGCAGTATAAGCAGGAGTATACGCTGTATAAGCAGGAGTCTGAAAGGAAATATAGAGAGTTAAAGAAAGAACATGCTGATTTGCAGACAGAGCATGAAAAAGAGTTACAGGCTATGCAGAAGCTATTGGATGGCAGGGAAAGGGATGCTAGGTTGAGGAACCGAGACATCACAAGATTACAGGAGGAGCTTATGATCTTGGAAGGAACTCTTGAGCGGCTCCAACAGGGGACGTGTCCTACACTCCCTGATCCTCCTCAGGAGGAGAAGGAGGAGGAGAAGGAGGAGGACGCTGGTGTTTTGGAGCAGGCAATCAGCCAGGTCCTCCAGAGGACTGATATGACTACCAGTGAAAAGGGAACAATGATTATGGCGTTATGTGCCGCTCAGCAGGAGCGGATCTCCACAGATCCGTCCTCCCACACTGACGTGGTGCAAAAGGCGAGGAAAGTACTGCGGGCCCCGATATTTGACCTTGACCTTGGGGCTCAGTCTGCAGAAGAGGCAGAGGAGGAGGAACAGGAAGATAAGAAAGCCCTCCGACCTGTTAGGATAACCACTAGTACCCAGAGAGCAGGGGCTGCACAAGCAGATGTAGAGGTAAAGGAAAAATCCTATTCGTCTATGGAACTGGGTAAACTTAGGGAGAAATATAGCAGACTAAGGACAGAAACAGAAGCTGAATATGTCATGAGAGTGTCTCTCACAGGCGGAGACAATATTGCTTTAACTGAACGAGAAGCTGATGGTTATTGGGGACCTGGGATTACCTTACAAACTGGAGATACAACACACCCATGGTCCCTGACTCAGCGTGCAGCCCTGAGTGTAAATGGTACTGACCTGCTTGACAGAGGGGAACCAAGTATCCTGCGGGAAGGTTCCATTATGGAAAATGTTCGTAGGGCTGCGGCGCTCCAGATGATCCATGAGGGAGAACTGGCAGCAGAGAATGCAAGTCCCATGACTCTTAGGATAAGAGCACCAAGGATGAAGGTGTTAATAAAGGGGCTTACCGGGATACTTCAAGTGAAAGCTGTACATTATCAGGAGGAGATTGCAGCTAGGCGGTTACAGATGACATGGGGTGACTTAGGCCGAACCTTGATGACTTGTGCTAAGAACTGTCAGGAATATGAGGGCCCTACTAAGCCCTCTGCCTCTGTGCCTAAAAAGGCTGCTCGGTTGTCATATGCAGAAGCCGCAGCCAAGCCACCCCGAGACCCCCCTTCTCCTAGGCCAGATAGATCACGGGGTGACTGGAATGTGGTAAACAGAGATAGACAGAAGAAATCACAGCAGAGGTCACCCAGGAGACAAATCCGTGATTCACAGCATTCTTCAACACAAGATAACAAGGGGCCTTATGCTAGGCTTAAGGAGGAAGGCAGGCGATTGGGAGTGCCAGCTGCAGTCCTAGCCAAAACCTGGTCTTATGAGGACCTAAAGGAACTGATTGATGCTTTCCGAACAAGGGAACAAACCCGAGGCAGATCACAATCTAGAACCCGAGCCAGATCACAAACTGGGGCCCGAGGCCGGTCACAGTCTAGAACTCGGGCTCAAGCACAGGGAAGGTCCAGTAGTTCGGGAAACTAGAACTCCCTCCTCTAGCTGCGACCAGTAAGACAAAGAGGCGGAGGAGGAGGGGTAAAAAACAGAGTAATCAGTTGGTAAAAAACCAACATGACTCACAAACAGATCAGGACGCTTCTGTAATCCAGGAACTCCCTAGTCCCCCAAATGATTGGCAAAATGTATTGCGACTCACCTATAACCAGGATGGTGATCTGGTACTCACTTGTGCTGTTGGTCCGAAACGTTATCCTGTTACTTTTATTATAGACACAGGGGCCCAAATATCTACGCTGAAAGCTGAGGAGGCGAGGCACTGTGGCATTACCACATCATCAAAACCAATATGTGTAAGTGGAGCGTTTGGTAACTCTGTTTTACAGGAAACAGCCAAGGTCACCATACATCTTCCAGGAGATGACAAACCGATCCGGACCACGATGATTGTGGGCGATATTCCCTTTAATCTGTTAGGTTTGGATGTTTTGGCAGGTCGAGCCTGGAGAGATGAGCGAGGCTGCTACTGGACATTTGGCACACCAACACTGGAAGTGAAGTTGTTGCAACGTGCCCCCCGTCTGCCACGTAGCAAAACAACAAGGGTAAAACAGTATAACATTCCAGTTGCAGCCAAAGATGGTATCAGAGAGGTGATAGCTGATTTAAAACAGAAAGGTGTGATAGTGCCATGCCATTCACCATACAATGCCCCAGTTTGGCCTGTGAAAAAATCAGACGGTAAATGGAGACTGACTTTAGACTACAGGAAACTGAATGCCAACACAGAAGGACTCACTGCAGCTGTACCAAACATAGCTGACCTGGTGCTAGAGATCCAAGAAGCAGCACATCCTGTGCTGGCAGCACTGGATATTAAGGACATGTTTTTCCAGGTCCCTATTGATACGGAGGACCAAAAGTATTTTGCCTTCACTTGGGATGGAGTTCAATACACCTTCACGAGGTTGCCACAGGGATACAAACACTCACCCACACTGGCCCACCATGCACTTGCACGTGAAGTGGAAAACATTCCAGAAATCAAAAAGAATTCTAAAGTGAAAGTCTATCAGTACATAGACGATATACTGATAGGGGGCCAGAGTGAGCGAGAAGTAAAAGCAGTTTATGATGCCATAATCAAGCATTTAACTGATATGCAGTTAGAAATCCCCGAAGGAAAAAGGCAACCACCATCCCAAGAGGTAAAATTTCTAGGAATACAGTGGAAGGGGGGACCTGGAATATTCCATCTGACACGGTATCCCAGTTGACTCAGATGAAGGTACCATCTAGCAGGAAAGAAGTGCAACAATTGCTGGGAACCCTTCAGTATTGGAGGAAACATATCCCTGATTTCTCTGTCATAGCACGGCCTCTTTACGATCTCTTGAAAAAGAATCGTCATTGGGAATGGAATAAATCTCATGATGAGGCCCTTGAACTGTTAACACTGGAAGCACAGACTTTCCAGACTCTGGGACCTCTTCACCCAGAAGACCCAATGATAATAGAATGGGGGTTTTCAGCTAACGCCTTATCATATCACTTTTGGCAAAGGGGACCTAATGGGAGTACAAGACCAATTGGCTTCTATTCACAATCCTTCAAGGATGCAGAGAAGCGATATTCCGCTCCGGAGAAGGGATTGCTGACAGCGTGCACAGCACTAACAGAGGTCAGTAAAATCGTTAAGAAACAAAAGGTAATTCTACAGGGTCCTTTCAAAGTGGTTAACCATGTGCTGTCTGGGAAAGCCCCTCCAGAGGGAATATCTCAAAGAGGAACAGTCAGGAAGTGGTATAGCCAAATCGAGTGCTACTCTAGCCTTTTCAAGCTAGAGGAGGGTCCGGACAAACAGCTAAAAATTCAAGAACACATTGAATCCATGGAAGAAAAAGAGTTAACAATGAAAACTCCCAGTCCTATTAAGGAAGCCCCAGAATACAAAAGTGAAATGACTAATGCCTGGTTCACAGATGCATCAGCTCGGAGAGAGGGTAAGACCTGGTTATTTAAATCTGCTGCAGTCAAACCCTCCACGGCTGAACGCATAATAAATCATGATAAGGGCAGTGCACAAGTGGGGGAGCTGGATGCTGTTCTCAATGTGTTTGTACGGGAAAAGGCCGCCAAGGACGCTGTGTACATCTACACAGATTCCTTTTCGGTCTTCAAGGGCTGTGTGGAATGGATAACTTTCTGGGAACAGAACAATTGGGAAATTAACCGGGTGCCAGTCTGGCAGAAAGAGAAATGGCAACAAATCCTAAAGATTGCTAAGAAAAATCCCAATTTCCATGTAGGGTGGATACCTTCTCATCAGACTAACCAGAAAGATGAAGCTAGTAGGTGGAACAACTACGTTGATGAACTGGCTAAAATCAATGTAGTGGAAATCAGGACAGTAGGAGAAAATCAGGAATGGGAGCGATTGCTTGAATGGCTTCACTGTAAAAGGGGTCACTCAGGGGTTTTTGATTTGTATAAAGAGGCACAAACCCGGGGATGGTCTGTTACCCGTGAGCAGTGTAAAACAATCATTTCTGAATGTGATCTGTGTAAGATCAGATTGGGGGACCATCCCCTGACAGGTGATACTTTGCACATCCGGGAAGGAAAGGCCTTGTGGTCCACCTGGCAGGTGGACTACATTGGTCCTCTCCGTAGGTCGGGTAACAAACAGTATATCATTGTGATGGTAGAAGTGGTATCAGGTCTGACATGTGCTGAAGCTGTTGCTAAAGCAGATGGAGAAAACACTGTTCGCTTTTTGGAAAGGGTATTTGGGGTATTACCTAAACCTACAAATATTCAATCTGATAATGGTACTCATTTCACCTCACATCTAGTGCAACGGTGGGCAAAGAGTGAAGGCATCCAATGGACATTTCACATGCCATACTATCCCCAAGCAAATGGGATAGTAGAGCGTACTAATGGATTGATAAAAAGCCTTATTCACCCACAGGACTCCAGATGGGATGAAAGGTTGCGATATGCAGTCACCACTATCAATAACAGATGGGGGGTGAACGGGTGTCCTCGTTTAACCGCTTTCTTTCCCACATCACCCACACCAGAGAAGGGGAAATACAACAAACCCTGCGGAAAGCGAAAGGTCTCCCTACGTCCTGGACAATCCGTACTGGTACACCTGCCAAACATCGGGAAGGTTAAGTTGATCCTGCAAACACCTGTGAACTCGAACACCTGGGTTGCATCTGATATGAATAACAGAAAATTCAAAATCAGTACAAATTGGATACTGCATGTGGAGTGAAGCAGGATATAAGAGTAGAGTGTAAATATGTATCTGTGTACTTGTGTATATAGTGATGTGTATATGCTACTTCAACAACCCAAAGAACCAGAGAGACATCCCAATCCAGGACAAGGTCTGATCAGCCTGACACTGGTTTGAGGAGGGGGTACCTTGTGCATTCTATGGACTTGATCACCCCATGGTTTGCGCAATGTCTCCCACTTTGCAGCATGATGTCTCCTATAACTGCTTTCCCTTTGGGTTGTTGTATGTTAATAAGATATTAATGGTGCACCAAAATATTAAGATATCTGTACAGATATATGTATATGTTGTATCGCATATAGGGAATTGTTCCCTCAGAGAGTGCTATATGCATTGTTTGATATATGTTATAATTGTATATATATATATTGAGAAATACCAGGAAAGGAGGTAAGAATTTGGACAAGAGCCTGATAGGGTACAGATGTACATATATATATATATATATACACCTACATATACATACGCCACACAAGGAACAAGTCGCTGTCATAAAAGCCACGGGGTGAGATGTGAGAGACGGACTCTATTATGGCCTTTAATCCAGCGACATCTACTGACCATTCCTGGTAATGCACTCCCCGGCACAAGAAGAGGATAGAGGCAGCAGGCGCATGCGCACAGACTCAGACTACAGCTCCCAGGGGGCCCGGCGAGGCCGGAACCGGTGGGGGAGCAACGGGCGCGCTCTGCGAACACACTCCCAGTCCTATTAAGGAAGCCCCAGAATACAAAAGTGAAATGACTAATGCCTGGTTCACAGATGCATCAGCTCGGAGAGAGGGTAAGACCTGGTTATATAAATCTGCTGCAGTCAAACCCTCCACGGCTGAACGCATAATAAATCATGATAAGGGCAGTGCCTCGATTCCCTTTGTGTAGGGCAGTGAGTCGCAGTTTTCCTATCTCGGTTTGCGACAGGGGCTCATAGACTGCTCGTATCATACAGGTGAACTAAACCTACCATCTGATTCACAGCATGATGCCTGCATTTATGTATCTCACTGCTCTGTTGTCCATTTCTTTAAGTAGAGGGCAAGTGTGTGCTACATACAGATTTCAGCATGCACATTTTCTGGAGGGCATTAAAGAAACATGATGATTATTTTTTTTCCACTTGTTATTGCAAAACACTACAGAGCTGCTTGCAAGGCATAACTTTATTCAGCTTTTGAGCTGAAAAATAATGGTAAAGACTTCACTATAGAAAAGAAGAACTACTGGGGGGCATTCCAGGTTTTGCAAAGTGGTGCTCTTAAAGCTGATGGTTAAACGTGCCACATGTATTGCATATGACAGATCCTGCTTTAAGTGACCAGCCACTTTGCTTCTCTTTTTGTTAGCACTCCTGGCACTCAGCAATTAAACTTTATTTATAAATAGAACTGGCATAATGGATGACTCCTTTCTCTGGAAGTATCATCCCAAAATTCTCAATACACAAACGGACACGTGAGTCACTCCTCTCACATGCTCTCCAGCTCCCTTTTGCACTGAAAGTCCATCCTGCCTCTGGTTGTTAGTGCTGGGTATTTGCAGTAGCAGGTAAGCTCCATGCAGACCTGCTTTTTGTAGATGCTTTTTCATCCTAGGGGCAGAGGAGCAAAGACATCCCAGGGCTGATCCTCAGGCATCAAGACCTTAGTGTCCTCCTAGAAGGAAGGTCTTCAAAGACACCTCTGGGGATGAACCCTCCCCTCCTTTTCACCCCACCCACCCCCCTCCCCCACCCCTTTTTTCTTCCTTTTTTCTTTTTTTTTTTCCTCAGGTTTTTTTTTTTTTTAGTTAAAAGGGAATTCATGCAGCAAAAACTTGTCTGGGGAAAGCTCTCTCAGAAGGACCCCTGCCTCAGGCAAGGCTGCCCATTAAGAATAAAATCCTCAAGAGAAAGTCCATCAATTGCTCATTTTAATTTTTTCTTTAAAAACTCTTTGGAACACCAGACAATAGAGGTGAGGCCTATATAGAAAGTAACAGAATCACAATCTAATAATTTCTTACCTTACTGTGTTACTGCATTTCTAACTATGCAACTGTGACTCCACATACTGCATTTGTTGGTTCCTTCCCTACCCAATTCCTCAAATGTGTCTCTCTTCTCTTTCTTAAAGGAGCCAAGTCTTTTCCACAGAAGTCTCCATGTAAGTTTGCTCTTTACTTAACCTAACCTTTGTCTACCTGAGCTGGCTTCATCTTCATCTGATTGCTTGACCACTTTATTATGCTTATTTTATTATGCAGCTTAGTAGCCCCTTGCATTCTACTATAGTGCATCTAATTCTTATTAGGTGGTTCAGCTCCCTGTGGAATTGGAGTTTTTTTCTCCTGCCAGCAGCAGTTATTTACTTTCTCTCTCTGCATTTTTCATTGTCACTGAATCACCACTTCTGACAAAAAAAAAAACCCAGCAACCCCACGGTGGGTTATTTATTTATTAACTTCCAACCCACTATAAACTTAAATAGCTGTTCTGGTTTAAATATTAAAGGTGAACCCCAAACAAAGCAGAGGACAGAATTGCTCTCTATTACCCCCCCTGCACCCTCCCAAGGGAAGATAGAAAGGGGGATAAGAAAGAGAGGTTTAAACTTTGGAAATTGAAACTAGAATCAAGTTTACTAGAACACAGGCAAAAAGGGTAAAGCGTGGGGTGGGGGGGAATGGGTAAATATTTCTATACAGCTACACAGAACGGATCTCGGTGATGGCAGGGATATGGGGAACACAGGGCTGCTCCAGGAGAGGTCCATGGCTCCTCACAGCACCCGATGCAGTTGGATTCTGGAGCACATAGAAATAAGAATACTTTATTATTAAATTCTTATACTTGAGAGGAGAATTATGTTGATAGTAATTTTGATAACACTTGATGCTTGCCTAATGCAAATCTCTGCAAAACTGAGTTCAACATCAACCCAAAAGATGAAGATTATTTGCCAAGAGAAGTTAATTTTAAAAAGAGGACACAATTTATTGAATAACAAATGTCATTCAGAACTTTGAACTCACCCTGTTCAATATATGATTGAACTTAAAATCACCTGCCTGGAAGTGGATGTATGTGGCAGCATCAGCCTTTCCACCATATGCAACTGCCAGAACAAAGGTCTGCTAAAAATATGGGAAGTGGTCTTGAAAATCGATGCAAATTCTTGGAATTTCAGGCACTGGAATACATTCAAAGCTCTGATTAGGTAAGTGGAAACTTCACTCAGAAGGGCTGAGCATTCACATATGCAGGGGCTACACCTCTTTGGGAATCTGGGCCAAATTGTTTTTGGAAATGTCAGGAGGGTTTTTGGCACCAGAGTACTTTTGAAAATGTGGTGGTAAGGCTGCCATCCATCAAACACTTCAGCAGGTGCTGAGATTTTATGCAAGCACTTGGCTGAGTTTCTGTGTTCACATGCCTAAAATTTACCATGTGCCTGGAGGATCAGGGACCAGCTCTGCAGGTTTTAGTCCCTTAAGGTTATATAATTGAAAACTATGGATTTGCCCAGTCTGCAAACAAACATGAGCTGACACACTGCATGGCTTCCTCAGCCTCTTCACTGAAACCTCAGAAGCAATCCGTCGACGTCAGAGACTATTTAACAGAGGGGATTATGGAAAAGCCATTTTGAAATGAGGAAATTGCATTCATGCTGGTTATCTGCTGTCTTCCCTTCACATATATTATGACTGCATATTTGTTTTTCTGGTACTACTAGAGAGATTGTGGAAAGAAAGTCCTTTTTTTCCCCCTGTAAAGACTGTCAGGAGCAGTATCTTAAAGGCACTGGATGCCATATTACTCAGAGTATTAGCAGCACAAATATAGAGGGTGAGAAGCCTCAAGGCACAGAACACAAAGGATGAGTGTTTTCTGGGACTCTCCTCTGACCCACTTGCTTTTGCTGAACAAACAGGACAGTCGCTGCCCCTGTTCACGTGGGATAGAGAAGCTGCATCTCGCCAGCTTCCTCGGCCGCTTGCAGAGGGATGACGAACAGTCCCAAGTGATTAATCAAGCTCTGGCCGAGCTAGCAACAGTTCCCTACCTGCAGGACATCAAAAAGAGGGATGCCAGACTGGTAAGTATTTTATTTCTCCTGCTTGGTTTGGGCTTTAGAGGCAGGGAGCCAGGGTTGGAAGGGTTGGGGCACAGCGCTGGGCTCCAACTTGCTCTGGAGCCATTTTTTGGATGCTCAGGCCTGAAGTAGTTTTAAGGTCCAACTGCAGTGGCTTGTCAGAGGAGGTGCTAATCCCCTGCAAGGATGACTTTTACAGAACCAGCATGAGTCATCTGGAGGCACATTTTTAAAACCTCTTGTCTTCCCCCCACCCTCCCCGAATCACTCAGGGAAAATGTCCCGGTTTGAGCCAGGATGCAGCCGATTTTATGTTTCATAGAATCATAGAATCATAGAATCATAGAATCCTAGGGGTTGGAAGGGACCTCGAAAGATCATCTAGTCCAACCCCCCCTGCCAGAGCAGGGTCACCTAGAGCACATCACACAGGAACTTGTCCAGGCGGGTTTTGAATGTCTCCAGAGAAGGAGACTCCACAACCTCTCTGGGCAGCCTGTTCCAGTGCTCTGTCACTCTTACAGTAAAGAAGTTTTTTCTGATATTCACCTTGAACCTCCTATGCTCCAATTTACACCCATTACCCCTTGTCCTATCACTGGACTTCACTGAGAAAAGCTTAACTCCATCTCCCTGACACTCACCCCTTACATATTTGTAAACATTGATGAGGTCACCCCTCAGCCTCCTTTTTTCCAAGCTAAAGAGACCCAGCTCCCTCAGCCTTTCCTCATAAGGGAGATGTTCCACTCCCTTAATCATCTTTGTGGCTCTGTGCTGGACTCTTTCAAGCAGTTCCCTGTCCTTCTTGAACTGAGGGGCCCAGAACTGGACACAATACTCCAGATGCGGCCTCACCAATGCAGAATAGAGGGGGAGGAGAACCTCTCTTGACCTACTAACCACACCCTTTCTAATGCACCCCAGGATGCCATTGGCCTTCTTGGCCACAAGGGCACATTGCTGGCTCATGGTCATCCTCCTGTCTACCAGGACCCCCAGGTCTCTTTCACCTACACTACTCTCCAGCAGGTCAGCCCCCAACCTATACTGGGACATCGTGTTGTTCTTCCCCAAATGCAAAACTCTACACTTCCCCTTGTTGAATTTCATCATGTTTCTCCCCGCCCAACTCTCCAGCCTGTCTAAGTCTCTCTGAATGGCAGCACAGCCTTCTGGTGTGTCAGCCACTCCTCCCAGCTTAGTGTCATCAGCAAACTTGCTGAGGGTACATTCTATACCCTCATCCAGGTCGTTGATGAAGATGTTGAACAACATCGGTCCCAGTACCGACCCCTGAGGGACTCCACTAGTCACACACCTCCAACCAGATTCTGCCCCATTGACTACAACTCTCTGACTCCTTCCCATCAACCAGTTCCTGATCCACCTCACTACCTGATCACCAAACCCATACCTGATCAACTTATCTACAAGGATGCTGTGGGAGACGGTGTCAAATGCCTTACTGAAATCAAGATAAACCACATCTACCGCTCTACCATCATCTATCCACCTAGTAATTTCCTCATAGAAGGCTATGAGGTTAGTCAAACATGATTTACCCTTGATAAAACCATGCTGACTGCTCTTGATGACCCCCATGTCCTTGATATGCCTAGAGATAGAGACAAGAACAAGTTGTTCCATCACCTTTCCAGGGATGGAGGTGAGGCTGACCGGTCTATAGTTACCCGGGTCCTCCTTCTTGCCCTTCTTGTAGACTGGTGTGACATTTGCTGTCCTCCAGTCCTCAGGCACCTCTCCTGTTACCCATGACTTACCGAAGATGATGGAGAGTGGCCTAGCAATGACCTCCGCCAGCTCCCTCAGCACCCTTGGATGCATTCCATCTGGACCCATCGATTTATGGATGTCCAGATTACTCAACTGATCCCTAACCCAATCCTCATCTACTATGTCAAACTCCTCATCTATCTTGACTACTTCTGCGGCTATATGAGTCTGGAGCTCATGGGGAAATCCTGCAGGAGTAAAGACAGAGGCAAAGAAGGCGTTCAGCACCTCTGCCTTCTTTATATCCTCTGTCACCAGGGCTCCCACCTCATTCAACAGTGGGCCAATATTGCCTCTAGTGTTAGCTTTGTTAGCTATGTATTTGAAAAAGCCCTTTCTATTATCCTTAACCTGACTTGCAAGGCTAAGTTCCAAGGAGGCCTTAGCTTTCCTAATTGCCTCCCTACATCCTCTGACAACAGCCCTATATTCCTCCCAAGTGACCAGCCCCTCCTTCCATGATCTGTAGATTTTCCTTTTCCACTTAAGTTTGCCCAGCAGTTCCTTTTTTAACCATGCTGGTCTCCTAGCTCCCTTACTAGATTTCCTAACCATTGGGATGCTCTGATCCTGTGCTTGCAAGAAGTGGTCCTTGAATGTTGACCAGCTATCTTGAGCCCCTTTATCTTCTAGCACCCTGTCCCATGGGATTTCTCTTAACAGTTGATTGAGGAGGCCAAAGTTTGCCCTGTGGAAGTCCAGGGTTCTGGTCCTACTGGGTATTCTGTTCCTTCCACACAGGATCCTGAACTCCACCATCTCGTGATCACTGCAGCCAAGGCTGCCACTGACCACCACTGCTTCAACAAGGCCCTCCTTGTTGGTTAGTACAAGATCCAGCAGCGCTCCTCTTCTAGTTGGCTTGTCCACCATTTGCATTAAGAAGTTATCATCAATGCACTGGAGGAACCTCCTAGACTGTGAAAGGCTGGCTGTGTGAGTCTTCCAGCAGATATCGGGGTAGTTAAAATCTCCCATGAGGACTAGGGACTGCAGTTGTGAGGCTACTTTCAGCTGCCTGTAGAAAGCCTCATCAACTTCCTCGCCTTGATCAGGAGGTCTGTAGTAGACCCCCACGACTGTATCACCCACACCAGCCTGCCCCTTAATTCTTACCCACAGACTTTCAACTTGCCCCTCATCAGCCCCTGCACAAAACTCAATACATTCTAGTTGCTCTCTCACATAAAGAGCAACTCCACCACCTCGCTTCCCCACTCTATCTTTCCTAAAAAGCACATAACCATCCATGGCCACATTCCAGTCATGTGACCTGTCCCACCACGTCTCTGTTATTGCTACCAGATCATAACCCTTAGCCCGCACACTGACCCCTAACTCTTCCTGCTTATTCCCCATGCTGCGTGCATTAGCATACAGGCATTTCAGGAAACAAACAGAGCCCACTGGTGGGACTAAATCCTCCTTAGACCACCTGCTTTCAGGCCCTGGTACGTTCCTCTTGTGCTTGTCCCTAACAGACCCAGTTTTCTCCCCTTCCCCCTTCACATCTAGTTTAAAGCTCTCTCAATGAGCCCTGCTAAGTCCTGCCCCAAAAGCCTCTTCCCCCTCTGGGACAGGTGCATCCCTCCTGCCACCACCAGGCCAGGTGTCTCATATAGCATCCCATGATCAAAAAAACCAAAACCCTGTCTTTGACACCAATCTCTTAGCCATTCATTGATCTGTAGACTCTTCCTATATGCCTCCCCACCCATTCTTGCAGGAGGGATGGAGGCAAACACTACTTGCGCTCCAGACCCCCTAACTAGCCGTCCTAGGGCCCTGAAGTCACTCTTCATTGCCCTTACATTTCTTGTGATAATTTCATCACTGCCAACCTGAAAAATCAGCAGTGGATAGTAATCAGAGGAACCCACAAGATTAGGGAGTTTCCTTTTAACATCTCTAATCCGAGCCCCAGGGAGGCAACAGACCTCCCTGTGGGATGGGTCCGGTCGACAGATGGGCCCTTCTGTCCCCCTCAGAAGGGAGTCACCCACCACAATTACTCTCCTTTCCTTCTTGATTGAAGAAGTCCTAAGGACTCGGGGTGACTGACGAGTCCTAGGTGCTTCACTAGATAAGTCTACCCCTCCAACTTCATTTTCCTGTTCCTGAATTTCCAAGGCTTCATATCTGTTCTTCAAGGGCAATTGGGAGGGTGGAAGGGGTTGGGAGGATTTTTTCTTGCCTTTCCGAGGTCGGACTTCCTTCCATTCCTTCATATCTCCTAAGTCCTCTCCATCTGTCTGGTGACAGGAGGGGAGGGGATCCGTCACTTTCTCAACCTCCTCGATCTGCCCCTGCGTCAGGGTATGACTCCACCAATCTATTTCACTTTCACAATCTCTAATGGCTCTCAGTCTTGCAACCTCCTCTGTCAGATTAACCACCTGCCTGAGGAGATCATTTACTTGCTCACACCGCACACATGCGGTGTCACTGGTTCCCTCTGGTACCAGTGCCAGGCTCAGGCATTCACTGCAGCCAGAGACCTGCACTGCTGCATGCCTGCTTGGGAGCTCTGTCTGAGTCCCCACATTCTTTTTCACTAAGTTTTTTGGCCGCGTTGTGACCATGATCTATCCAGCTACTAGTTTGCTTTTCTCGTGAGAAGGCACCCGCTGCTCCCTCCCTGCCCGCCCTCGCGCCTCCCACGCGCCTGCCCTCTGGAGGCAGCTGCCGCTCTCTGCTCTGCGCTGCCGCGTGCTCAGAGGAGGCTGCCAAATGGCCGCTTTTTAAACCTTGCCGCCGTTCACAGCCACGCCCCCTGCCACGTCAGCCTTCCTCTCCCTCGCAGGCTTCCCGCTCAGACTCGGGTCTCCTGGCTCTGCCCCGGCTTCACCGTCTCCGGGAAGCCCGGCTCTCTCTCAAATCCTCAGCAGTTTAAAGGAACAGCTCACACCGCTGCCGCTCTCTGCTCTGCGCTGCCGCGTCCTGATTATGTTTTTTTCTTCAGTGAGCTCCCTGACAGAAAATTGTTGCAATTCTTCAGATCCTGCTACTTTGAGATATCTGACATCAGAAACTACCTGGAGCAAATCTAGTTACAGCTGAGGAGAGGGGGAGAAAGGAGAGAAAAGATTTTCTTTCCTGGGTCCATCTACAACTTAATCCCTGTCTGTGAATAAACCCATCTGCCCGCTAGGCTTTTGTTTTGCCTTTGTCAGATGAGGGCAGTGATGCTAGCAGGGCTGTTGCAAGACTAGAGTCCTCAGTAGCTTGAGAGTATATTGGTAACCTGCCATCAGAAAGTACTGTATGGTTATTCTTCCACGAGGCTGTCAGATTTTCTGCTGGGGGAGGGAGGGAGCTCACATGCTTGCAGATTGTAAGCATTTCATTTTAGCAAAAGAAACCAACACCAAAACCAAGTCCCTCCACAGTCGCTGCACTTAATTGCAGTCCAGTGTTGATGATCCAGCTTTGGTTCACTAAAAACTCTTGGTTTTCCCAAAGCCAGTCCCTTGGCATTTGTTTGCAGTCCTGCAGAGCTCCAAAGCTGTGTAGAATTAAAGCTTCATAGCAGCTTGCTTTAGGGGAGATGAGCGGTGGCCTGCAACTGCAGGAGGGGGTTGCCAACAGAGCTGGTGAAAAACTTTGGGTGATAAAACCAGAGCACATCCTGGACACTTTTCACTGGGATGTATCAATACCAGTGAGACTTCAATTGGAAAGGTTTCTTGTTCTCACTTCTTGCCCAAAGCAAGTAAGGGCCCCAGCTTGGTTGGGCAGTCAGAGGGGACCCTTGGGGGCGATGGACCAATGTCCTGGTCCCTTCCTCAGTAGCTGTTTGACCAGTTCTTCAGAGAGAAAGACTCCAAGAAAAGCAATGGAGAAATCCTCCCCTCCTCCCTGGACTGATTTCTCCTCTGCCTGGGTTGACACACAGGATCTGTGCTTTGCCCATTCTGCCCTTAATACCCTTAATCTCTGGGCTGTGTCTATTCTGGATTCATAGAGGGAGATTATCTGTCATAAAAGTATTGTGATGGAAAATTCCTGGCAGGTTCTTGACTCCTAAAGTCAGAGACAGAAATTTGCAGTTTTGTTTTTCATGAATACTGATGCATGACTTACATAAAAAAAGTTTTCATCCAATATTTGGACCGATAAGATTCAACTTAATGGCTGCACAAGCACAGAGAAAGCAGGCTGGAACTGACCCTGGCAAAATTACTTAGAGATTCAAAACAGGATTCCTGCATCCTTTATCCAGTGTTTGGACACAAAGAATTTGAATTTCAACCCTGAGTGCAAAGGTAAACTTCACAATAGTCCAGAAATACAGACCTGCTCCTGGAATCTCAAGACAGCATTTTTGCATCTTGCACAGGTGAGCCTAAAGACCAATGTTTTAAGTTTCATCACCTCATGTACCCCTATTCGACTGCTGCCTGTCTGGGTACAGAAAGAAGAAGCTATTGATTTGTGAATGCTTATCATGTCCAATTAGTTACGGTGGGAAGCACACTGGGGAAGAGGCACCAGAAACTATTGTTTGGTATCACTTAACCAGCTAAATATTTTGGGATGGACTTGACCGAGCACATTGAACTCAGATATTAAATACAAGTTTGTCCCAGTTTGTTCCTAAATGCTGCTGCTGCTGCCTGCTCACAGGAGGAGACCCGGGATCTGACCCTTGGCAGCCACTGAAACACTCTCAAGTGTGTGGGAAGGGTGCAGGGGGAGGGAATGCTATGACTAACCTGGAA